>JAODAL010014661.1:0-86642 GCA_025379985.1 Phyllomedusa bahiana
TTGAAAGAATCTAATGTAATGTACAGAGCTGCAGGGGGAGGGTATTATACACACAGAGTGAAAATTATGTGTACATAATGACTTGTCACTACTAGAGTCAAGCTGTCTTCATTATTGTGCACTGTCTTTACCTCTTCTGATAGGATAAAATGGTCAGAAGACTTGCACTGTTTGATTGGCTGAATGTGCATTAGGACCTCTGAGATTATCCAGCAGCAGTCAGAAAAAGTCTGCCTCCTGCTCCTTATATAGTAGTGGTGCCAGGGTATAGCATCATGAGACACTGCCCTGACATCACTGTGTGCAGAGAGGATGACACATTCCCTACAGCAGGCACACAGCTTTTTCATGATCAAAACTGATTGATGTGGGGGATGTGACATCACCCTCCTTTCTTGGTTGCTAGATAGGCCATCCAGTGTACAGGAAAGGTGGGTGATGCCACATTCCTCCAAGCAATCAATTGCAATGATGGAATAGCTGTGTACCGGCTGTGGGGGGTGTACAGCACATACATAGAAATGTATAAACCAAATTATATACATTTGTACATATATTATTTAAATTATGGGATTAGGAAAGAATGCCTTTTTACCATGTTACAAACTGATTGTTTACTATACTACACATAGACTGCTGCAGGAAACCAGGGAGTGATCTGGAGCAGAGATGCAGGGGCATGGGGTGTACATATCTGAGAGTGATAATGAACAGTGCTAGAAGGATTAGGAGGTGGGTGCAGAGAATTCCTAGATTGTAACTGCAAGGGATTCTGGGACTTGTAGGAAATAGCTGCAGGAGACCTACTGACACCCCCAACCAGGAAGTTTCACTGATCTTATAATAGGTGAATAAGGAGGAAAGAGAAAAGAAACACATGAAGGTAGTGGAATATCATTACTTTTCAATATTAATACTGTATATAGTGTTATATGAAATCATTCAACTCCTGGATAACCCCTTTAAGCTTTCACCTCCAAAAAAAAACCTCATGAAGTAACCGAAGACTAAAATACAAACCGTTTCATAAATATGCTTCATTTGGAAAATCAAAGCATCTCACCTGTAATTCAGTTTTTTTAAAAGAGCTGTCCCTTTCAGACAGGACTGAAGTCAGGCACCTGACAGCTCTGTGAAACTTTCTGCTTCTGAGCTGCAAGAATCCACTATTAAAGGGGAAGTCTACATCATGTGTATACTAGTAGCAGTGTAATATAGATGCCTGTGTGCTATGGAGAAGGAGGCTGAAGCAACAGATAAACCCTGTCACACTGTGTCCTCAGTGTGCTGTGCCTGCAGTGTATGTATTATGAGAGACTCAGATTAACTCTGTACAAGCAGGTATGCCCTTCTCTCCCCCTTAACAGTTGGTATCTCCTACAGAAGGAAACCTACTAGGTAATTATCTCTGCCTGACAAAGTGAAAGTAAAACCTGTTTCCTTGTAATACTGAGGTAAATCCTATGATTTGCTAATGACATGTATTAGAGAAAAGTCTTATAATTCCATCTGTTTGTGTGGATGTGATAGGTACTCTTTTAATATTATTTTGAATTATTTGTTCAATACCTCCTTGGGCATGCTATGTATTTGTCTTTTATTAGGCCTCTGGGATCAGAAAATTTGTTACTTCGGGGTGCGACATTAAAAAACACAGAGAGAATATTTGGTAAGCAATAGCAAAGCTTAAATATTTGTTTTAGTAAAATCCCCTATATTTGTGAATCTTAACCACTGAGGGCCTTATGTATGAAAACTGTCTTTGTTACCCATAGCAACTAGTCAGAACGCCCCTTTCATTTCATATCGTGCTCTGAAAAAATTAAAGGGAGGCTCTGGTTGGTTGCTATGAGCAACAAAGAAAGTCTCAGAACTAGACTGTTTTCATACATGTCTCCCTGAATCTTTTTGGGGAATAATAATTATATGGGACATTGCTGATCAGTTAATGTCAAGTCAAAGTATGTCACCCAGTGTTTGTCCACTTTTCTTATGTCATTTTTAGCTCCAACATAATATTATGATTAAATTGCCAAAAAATATAATTCGAACTATTGGAGGGTTTTTTCTTTTTATGATACAATGCTCTAAATCCTCTGTTTAACTATAAAGTTGAACAACAATAAACAAAAATATTCTGCCTACCTACATCCTCCATTAGAGGGATTTTAGGAGCTTACTGCACACTGTTCTGTTATTGGGTTCAAGGTATAAACAGTATGCACCACCTGGAGGGCCAGAATTTCATCTTTTATATCTCTCTGTGCAGGGGACTAGGGGTTCTGCATCAGAGAAATGGAGCTCTAACTGCTATAAAGATATAGTAAGAAAATAATGGAAACTGAATTTTGATCTAAAACAAACTAATTTGTACAGTGAGACAAATACTTTATAATAGTAAACCATGCAAATTAGAGTAGAAATAAAAGTAGCAAAGCCAGCTCGCCTATAATCAACAGGGAGGCACATAAAGTGAATGGAACAATAAACACTCAATAAAAGTCCAAAATAGACAAAACGGTCATTATATGGCAAAAGGATATAGTCACACAAGACATCAGGAACAATGGATCACGCATATGCATATTAGGCTGCTTTACAGCCCTTAGTCGTGGCCGTAGCGTTTGGACTTTTAATACGTTTTCAATAAATTGGATGCTGAACAAATTTAGATATACCACAATGAAGGCTTTAAGGCTGCAAACCAAGTTGTTTTTTTTAATTATATTTCTGTTATTTTTATACTGACAATAGAAAAAAGTTTCAAAAAATTTGATAAAGCTGTCGTGTGACTACATAGATCATAAAAGGTATATCAAGTTTTGAGGACCAGATACAATAAACTGATGAGGATTTAGTTCAAGCATGTAAACCGTGATAAGTAGTCATCGAATGCCACACTGCCGATTCTGTGGTGTGTTAATTGAGTAGATCTTAGTCTTCATTGCTCTCAAGTAACCATATCCATTTACGCTTTTTTCTAATTCTAGGTGTTGCTATATATACTGGGATGGAAACCAAGATGGCATTAAATTACCAGTCCAAATCACAGAAAAGATCTGCTGTTGAAAAGTAAAATGTTCTCATTCATTATTCATAAGGGCAGTCACGTGACAATTTACTGTAGGAAGACACCAACCAAATCACGTAGACACAATACTGAATTCCAAAATTGTGCTCTCATATGGATTATTTTTCTGGTTATCACATCAATTAATTTGCAACATGTTTATAGTGTTGTCAATATTTATAGTGTGGGCATTCTGAAACCACAGACTTGAATGTAATATTACATATTTTCTTTAGTTCTTTTTATTTTATCATTCTTTTTTTATTAACTGTTTTTTTTGTTTGTTTTTTTTAAATGAAGGTGTTACTTGGTAATTGATGAGGCCACCCCTAGAATATGAATGAGGATATCCACTTTATGAAGCCTACATTTATTATACGGCAACTACTTTAATTACATAGATGCATGTGACTGATTTGTTTTTTATTCTTATACCGATTAATATAGTTTGCAATTGAGTCTTTAAATAATGTAATTCAACACATTAATAATTGTTGGATGATCCAACACACTAATAACTGTTAGATGCTGTCTTACTTTTGCTTTTTCTAGTCAAAACCTGCAAAACTCAAGGCAAGTTTACATATGTATGGCTCTCTAGTTGCATTTAGTAGAAAAGCACTGCAATGAGACATTTTTATAAAACTCATGCTAAAGTTTCCTTGCATGGGTCATTACTCTATGGAGGGCTCAATGTACTTCTTGGACTTTTTTGTGTCCAGTTTTGGAAAAAAAATCTGATTGAGGTACAACTGATATGTGTAAATATTGAATATATATTTAATTGTACCTCTCTCTCCTGTTTAGAAGGAACCAAAATGGGCAGCACAAGCACTTGACTAGGATGGGTCAATTCAGCCTAGAAAGCTGCAGATAATTCAATTTGTATGCTGCTTCTCTGTTGTCCTGTGGGTAGACATAAATATGATTTACAATTTTCTGCATCTATTGGTTCACTTGAATGGTAACCTATAATCTGCTAATGATATAACGGTAGCAACATAAATTCCCTACAGCTTTTAAAGCGTATTGTCTATTCATTTCTCCTTATAGAGGTAGAGATTACAATTTAAAATGAATCTTAATGAATTAAAGCTAAGGTATAAAAAAGGCTGTAATACATTGAAACAAGGATGTGACAGGTGCTAGGAGAAAACGAAAAAACAAGGACAACCGCACCTCGTGTGATATGTTTGTAATGGTACAACCTGTTAGAAGGCGTTCGTTAGTAGGTTTGAGTAGCCTGGTTCCACAGTGCTTAGGGGTCCTCGCACCTCTGATGAGGTCCACCTCCGTAGAGTATAGCAACAAAGTCAGTTTTCACATGGATGGAGAAAGAGGAGTTTTTTTGCTATTAAAACAAGTATGTCACCAATAATGACAAAAGTAATAGTAATGTGTCCCTGTAAATTTAATCAACCAAATAACAAAACCAAATATTCCCTCTAGGTCAATGAATGCTTTTCTCATCGTGTACCTGTGTATTCTGATCAGCAAAGCCATAATAAACACTGTGCTCAAATATGTGTGGCAGAGCGAGACTTTTCGTGATGAGCCTTGGTACAACCAAAAGACGGACTCTGAACGACAAAGGAATCTGGTAATGATCAGGATTCATTTTTTCACATATTAACTTTATATAGAAATGCTTATGAGAACTCCCTTTTGCCTGTATAGATAGATGTGAGGACAATATGTTGTTCGCCGCATTTTGTAATAAGTGGCTTTCTAGATTACATAGATATCCATTCTGTATATCCATCATCGGTGTTTCCTATTCAGCAGAGTGCATGCAATGATCCATAAAGTTCTCCATGCACTTTATAGTAAAAAGAGACTGAAACAATGTAATTAATATTTTATGCTTATTAGCACAAGTGAACAGTACTAGCTTGCAGATCTTGTATTGTAGAAGGATTGATCATTCCATTGACTTGTGTGTGATGTTCTGGGATATCATGTCGTACGGTATTTACTGTAACAATAAGTACCACATGTAAGTGTTATTGATCCGCATTATTTCAGGATACATGATGGGAGTGTAGAAGTATTGTGCTGGTAGTTTTAATGTGCCGATACTTATTGCAAGTGAAAAGCTTATTTTACTTCAGATACAGTAAGTGCCCATTCAACTCAGTGTTGGAAGCAATATTGAATGGTATCCTCTGCAGTAGTTTTTCTAGAAAACACGACCCAGAAAACAGAGTCATGTACCATATGTTTTATTTGTACAGAACTGCAGTGTATATGTTTGGAATACATATTTGAAGAGTGCCATCAAATGCATACCGGAGATGAATGCAAATACGGTTTGCCCATACAGCTGCAAAATCTCCCATTTTCTCCCTCTGTTAAAGACACAGAAAAACTAATACCCTTCTACATACATCCTTTTACATTCAGTTAGACCATTCTTTCAATATAATAAAAATAAAGGTGTCAATTGGCAAATGCTTGTCTTAGTGATGTCGAGGCATACGTCAAAGGTTCGGGACTGTTTTAATCTTATTGATGACTGAGTGTGTTGTAGGTTATATATGAGCTGATGTCTGACCTCTATGTGGTCTCTATATGGCGGTGTTGTAGGTTATACCTGAGCTGGTGTCTGACCACTATGTGGTCTCCATATGGTGGTGTTTTAGGTTATACCTGAGCTGGTGTCTGACCTCTATGCGGTCTCTATATGGAGGTGTTGTAGGTTATACCTGAGCTGGTGTCTGACCACTATGTGGTCTCTATAGGGTGGTGTTGTAGGTTATATCGGTGTTAGTACATGTGTCCCTGATTGTAAAAGTAAGGAACACCTGACCCTGTGAAAGGAGTTAGACTTGAACTTTCTTGCTGGTGTTTATTTTAGAATGTGGTGAGGTGCGTGACCAAGGGAAACGTGGAGGGGGATATTGCATGTGTGCTGGTGGGGGATATTGATGGACCTACTTAGCCATGTGTCTATGATATGTTAGACTGACATATGTGTGAGATAGACAGATCTGTGACTCCCTTGGTTTTGTGTACTACACAATATAGTTTTTTTAACACTGTATTATGTGGTACAATGGGCGCATTTATGTCCGAGAGGCCGGTAATATTTTCATGTACAGTAGGGTGGGGCCCCAAGATCAATTGCCCTGTGGGCCCCAGACCCTCCAGTCCGACACTGACTGAGTCCTTGGTATCCGACAGGGTTTGTGAAAAACGCTAGGCCAACGTGTACTGCGGCAGAGCCATAGAGAATAATAAAGCAAACAGTCTTAATTGCACTGCATTTTTTCGGTTTGCTGAAGTACACACTTTCTGTAGCAAACGGGTAACATACAGAAGCCCAAAAATAAATGTGTATAAAAAAATTGCCGAAAAGACAATTCAAAGATGTTTGGCTTGTAGATGGAAACGCTATTTTAATCACATTTTTAGAATAAAAAGTACAGTCATATGAAAAAGTTTGGGCACCCCTATTAATCTAAATCATTTTTAGTTCTAAATATTTGGGTGTTTGCAACAGCCATTTCAATTTGATATATCTAATAACTAATATTGCACATTTTGTGTTAGTACAATAAACCTCATTTCAATCCGGAAATATTACTGTGTCCATCAGTTATTAGATATATCAAATTGAAATGGCTGTTGCAAACACCCAAATATTTAGAACTAAAAATGATTAAGATTAATAGGGGTGCCCAAACTTTTTCATATGACTGTATGTAGCTTATTACATCTATGGTTATTGGACGACACTCCTCTCCCACTCCCTCCTTTTTTATTTCTCTTTGAGCTGTCGTCCTGCACAGTTATCCTCAGCTGCCCCACTTTCCTTCTGTCGCATGTTGTATTCTTGCTCTCCTCTGCTCTGCACTCTTTCCTGCTCAAGCTTTCTTGATTTCCTCCTGTGCAGCTTTCATTCCAATATTATTTATTCTACCAGCTTTCCTGTCTTATTTGTGCTCTCCTCTGTCGCCCTTCTTTGCTCAGTGGTTCTATATTTAACTCCTATTCATAATGTTAATTGATGTAGTTCTGTGCAGTTGTTTATAGAACGTGATGAAAATATACATGAAAAAGAACAAATAGGAATTATGTTACCCTAATTTACCAGACCTTACTAGTATCTGTGCCATGCAATGCCCCTTCAGGCTTGCATTTGGTATAGCACAGTGCCTCTGTTTTGTAGTAAAAAAAAATTCTTCCTAAACATTTTATTATTTTTTTTAATTCTTGCCCAATCCTTTGTTAGGGCAAAAGAGAAATGTAGAGATTTACTTTTCTTCCCCAATGAAAAAACATGCAAAATCAGTACTGATGGCTGTTCGACAAAATATCAACAGAAGATCACCTCTAGCTGGCAGCACTCTCTCGCCAACTTCCTTATCAACATGCCCATTTTTGTTGGCCACATGCACATTTAGTTATAGTTACCAATCTTTAAATCATACCTCAATGATAAAAAAAACTTTTCAGAAAGCAACAATACAAGTAATAATACGAAATTTTACAATATATCTTACTAAAGA
This sequence comes from Phyllomedusa bahiana, assembly GCA_025379985.1. Lineage (NCBI taxonomy): Eukaryota > Metazoa > Chordata > Amphibia > Anura > Hylidae > Phyllomedusa > Phyllomedusa bahiana. The sequence continues at coordinate 7,582 of JAODAL010014661.1, forward strand.
AAAATACTCCTTTTTCATTAATCCTCCTCTTCGCTCCCCATCTCGAATTCTTATCTATTTACTTACTCATGAATCACTAAGATTATCCATCTTGCAGAGGAACGGGGCTGCTCTAGTGTTCTGGTGTACTTTGAGCCAAAAAGAATGTATGAACAGGTGCACTCCAAACTTTGGCGTTCTGGGGGCGTCGCAGCACATTTGTAGACACATTTATGATTCTCTGATGCCAAATCTAGATGCAGAACAGTTAGAGCAGCCAGACCAAGTTAAAGGTGATCTGTCTGAGCCAGACTTGTACTATTGGCACTAGACTGCGCCTGTATGTATGACCTGCAGAAGAACAGGTTCATACATTCTGGTGCATTCTACACTTCTTAAAGCCATTTAGAACTGGTCTGTCTACACCAACATTCATACATGTCGCCCTAAGTGTTCATGTTACAGCTGCCTGTAGAGTCTGTGGCGATGGGAGGAGAAAGATGAAGCAGATAGTGAAAGCAGGAGAATCTCTCACACAGGCAGCTATAGGGACAACAGAGAGCAATAAAACAATGTAGCTATGAGTCCAGCAATGGGATGAGAGAAGACTGCTTTTGCTCCCCCACTCCTCTCAATAGACTTCTATGAGCAGCTAAAATCTGACTTCTCAGTAAAGGAGAAGCCATATCCATAGCAAGGCAGATTTCCCTTATCAATTTATGAGTAAGGCGGGGTCTACTCAGTAATGTTAGAATGTCATCCAAAATCTGACAGCTTTTTAATATCGCTGTACTACAGTTTTTGGTGCAAGTTTATGCTAAAAACCACGGTTGGTTGATGGATTTCCCACCAGTTCAGTGCATTGGCTATATGGGAATCCAACAGGAATCCGGCGGAAGGTCTAGCATGTTTTAAAAATCCACCTGAATCTGGCAGATTTCAAAACCAACTGGAAAAAAAAACTGTGCTGTGTAGACAATAGCACAGATTTTTATTGCTGTCCATGGGACAATGGCTACAGTCGACCAAAAAACAGTGCTGTGTAGACATAGCTTAAGTGAACAGATAACAATGAAGGATGAGGTGACAAAAGGAGGCAGTGAAAGAAAAGTATTTTTCTCTAATAAGATATAATACAAGGTTTTTTTTTCTTTTGCTTGTACTGTTGATTCTGAAAATTGTTTTATAATTGAAGGTATTATATGCTTTAAAGAACAAAGCTTATGTAAACTGAAAGAAGGAATCTTCCTGATTGCCAAGTACAATATGTTTATTTTATGTTGGCACTAGTTAGAATAGTTCTTCCCTATGTATAATTATACTGTTTTAATAATTGTGTGTTTGAGCATATATCTGTTTTGTGCCCTTTCAGTTTATCAGAGCTTTCACAGACTTTCTGGCTTTCATGGTCCTTTTCAACTACATTATCCCTGTCTCTATGTATGTCACTGTGGAAATGCAGAAATTCCTGGGTTCTTACTTCCTTACCTGGGATGAGGAGATGTTTGATGAGACAACTGGAGAAGGCCCTCTTGTGAACACATCAGATCTGAATGAGGAGCTTGGACAGGTAAAGCATCTGCATCATAACAATTGTAAAATTAATTCTTGTTAGACACAGAATAGCTGATATTTCTGTGGATTGTTACTCTGTCTTCTTCATCTTACAGTCTCACAGCATGCTGTGTTAGTTTTTCCGTTAAAACGGTGGACACCACAAGGGAAACCTGATGGACCTCATTGGAGTTAATGGGGTCCATCAAGCACCATTTGTGTCCGTCAGTAAATGGATCCGTTGACACCTCAGAGATGGAGGTTCCAAATGGAATGTCCGACACAGATGTGAATGTAGCCTTAGGGTATGTTCACATGGCTTATTTTGATGTGGTTTTGGACGAGGTTTTTGGAGCATTTCCACACCCAAAACCTGGCCTGAAACGCACTTCTTCAGAAGAGGTATTTCTCAGCGAGGTTTTGGATGAGGTTTTCGAAAACCGCACCTAAAACACGCGTCAAGAATTGACGACACTTCTTTTTCAGTGCTTCCAAAAAAGCGTGTAAAAACCTCGTCGTGTGTGATCTACAACGAGGTTTTACATAGGAATCAATTAAATGAACTGGTGGCATTTTGGACGAGGTTTTGAGCGCGTAAACGCTCTGAAAACCTCGTCCAAAACCACATCAAAATAAGTCGTGTGAACATGGCCTTAGGAATATTTGTAAGGACTTTTACACACATCTGTGTGATGGTTCAGTTTTTTTTGGACAGAGCAATGACATAGGGAGAATTTTGAATCTTATTTTGTGGTACGTTCCATCAGAGTCCATGTGTGGAAATATGCTAAAAACATTTCTTTTAAGGGAGGAGATCTCTGTGCACTGAGATTGATAGGGCCTTTACTACAGTGAAAGGGAACTGTGTAGCCCCATACTAAAGGAGCCATTCAGAATCCATGTAGTGCAATAAATGGTATGTGGTAATGTTCATGAGCCCTGAACATGCATAATAGATCTGCTATACTGCCATATTAGAGATTGTATTTCATCTTTATTTCATGAGTATCCATATTACGGATCCATAATACTGAACTGCTGCTTTCTAGTAAGGAAACTGAAACCCACAAGATGAATTTTGGAAATATTTTATGGATGTTTTCATTCTTTTTTTTAAATATTAACATTATAAGATTAGGTTTTAGTCTCTACTCACTACAGTGATTTGTCTACATAAGACAGTTCCTTTAAAAAAAGATGCAATACTAGTGATGTACATTTATTCTAGGTCTACACAGCATTGAACAAAAAACTCACTGAAAACCTAATCCTAAAAATGTTCAGAAAACTGAGTTTTTTGTCCACTGCCTGTCAAAAGCTGCTGAAAAGCTCTCATTTTTCAGAGCACTATATGAAATGAGAGGTGCGCTCTGATTGGTTGCTATGGGCAACAAAGTGAATTTTAGACCTTGACAGATTTCATACATGTGGCCCTTTGTTTTATACTTTTAGGTGGAGATTGTTTTAAAACTGCAGCTAAGGTAAAAAGGGTTAGTTGACCACAGCAACCATTAATGAGGCAACTACTTCAATTACAGGCATCTACTCCTCTTTTTTTTCCTTTTTCTTAATACTAACTGTAGTATATCCTCGTCATTTATGTACGCTTCTCTCACTTTTAGTGCCCTTTTTGTGCACGTCTTCCTATTTGTGTTGCTTTTTACCCATTATTTAGATGCACGGCTTAGTGTATTATATATGTACAACCCCAATTCCAAAAAAGTAGGGACGCTGTGAATAGAACACATATCAAAAGTTAAAACATTTTTCTATTCCGTTTGAAAAAAAATGAACTAATTTATAAATTGATGGCAGCAACAACACATCTCAAAGTTGGGACAGGTTCATGTCTACTATTGTGTAGCATACCCTCTTCGTTTTAGAATAGTCTGTAAACACCTAGAAATTAAGTTTTGGGAGAGAGATGTTGTCTTTTTCTTGTCTAATGTTGGATTCTTGCTGCTCAACAGTCCTGGGTCTTGTTTGCCTAATTTTTTGTTTCATAATGTTCCAAATTTTTTCCGCTGGTATGCATTGAATATGTATATGTATAATACAATTCTGTATTCACCATTATCTAAAACGACAATGTATACCATTATTATTCAAAATGGGGAAACTCTGTATCCTACTCCCCAAAAATAGATAGAATTAAATAAACAAGAAATGATTTAATAATAATAGGGTTCTTCTATAAATTCATAAGTCAGTACATTTCATACATGATAGCAGTGGTAAATCGAGCTATTCAGTTTAGGGTTCACACGGCTTATTTTGGGGCGCATTTTGCCATGTATTGCGAGCGTACTGCAGTCTAATGAGAGCAAAATGCGCCCCAATCATTACGGTAATCCACAGTTCTCATAGAGAACTATGGATTACGCCTCCTCTCCACAGGCGTACAATACGATCATATTGTACGCACGGGGAGATAGACATGTCATTTATTCGCGGCGCTTTCATGCCACGTGAGATGCTGGTCTGTGGGGCCGGCGGGTTGCCAGCCCCCCACGCCGCAGGAGTACGCACTGATCAGCGCGACTCCCGTAGACCCAACGTAATTGCAATTAAGCCGTGTAAACGTACCCTTAGGCAATGTTCACACGGCTTATTGCCGATGTAATTGCGGGGACAGATTTCGCCCGCTATTACGCTGGCAGCCGTGCAGCGGGGGGCCGGCAGCTCGCTAGCCCCATAGACAATCATTATTCACGCCACGTACACGCCGTAAATAATGTGCATGTCACTTTGTCCCCCCTCGGCATATTCGCCGAGCGGGGAGAAGAGATGGAATCCATAGTTCTCTATGAGAACTGTGGATTACCGTAATGCCTGGGACGGATTCCAGCCTTACTGCAGCGCAAATACGGCGCGCAGTACGGCTGGAATCAGTCCCAGAATAAGCCGTGTGAACAAGGCCATAGAGAAAAAATATGTATACTTTTTATACAATAACAGTCAATGGCAAATGGATACAATTTAGAGCCATACAGCTACATGCATTTGTGCCATATCATATAGAATTTTCACTGTGTGGCTATACACATGGTTTGAAAAGAGGTCTGCATGGTTGAGCTAACTTTTTAATTTATAGTAAAATTGCTAGTTAACTATTCTACTGATGGGAAATCGTAACACAAGACAAGATGTGATGAGCTGGAACCCCACCTATTGCCAGAATTAAACTGTCTGCACCACTTAAAGGGGTTGTATCATTTCATTAAATGGTCTTCAGAATAAGGGGACAATGAAAACAAACACCTTTGCAATTGGATGTCATTAGCAAAGCTGTCTTGTTTTCACAGTTTTCCTTATCCTCTGTTTCTGTTTACACTGATATCAAGTGCTCGTTGGATCCCTCCTCCTTGCATTTCACTAGCTGAGAGCTCATTTACATTCTGTCAGGGCCCCCCTCCCCTTGTCGGCTGTATTCACGGAGCTTGCATTCCTGCCTTTCACTCAAAGTAAGGGACCGTCACATTTTCCCTCTGCACAGCCAGAAGAAACAGAATAACACTGCAGGGCTTTTATAATCAGAAACAGCACAATTGTGTGTCGATCCCTGCCTCTCTGACTCAGAGTTAGGGGCCGTAGCAATTTCTCTCTGCACACCTAGTAGAAACAAACTGCAGCAGATTCTACAATCAGAAAACTGCACGGTTGTGTCTCGGTGCCTAACTCTCCTGCATAGAAGGGAGATCTGTGCCGTTGATAGAAAGCTGGATTCAACTGTAACAAATCTCCAGCTGTGAGAGGAAATCAGTGCTCTGTCTAGATTGAATGCTGCCTGTGGTATGTATACCGCTCCTACAAACTAAGCCTGATGGGGAGAGACACAGTGACGTGTGGACTCAGAGGGGCGGGGGGAGGGGGGGAGTCTCAGGCCAGCAGTGAAGGGGGGATGATGTCATCCAGCTGGGAGGTGAAGGAACGCCCCTGCATTTCTAGAGCTGAGAGGCTGAGAGTAGTGTGAATCAGCCGAACAAAAGAAGCGATACATCCCCTTTAAGTCTACTTGCCATAATGCAGCACTAAAATAAATGTAACATGGCTATACTGCACTGCAGTTCTCTTCTGCAGTTGCAGTGGCTAACCATTTTGCTGTTAGCAATTCTACATCTGCTTTTGTGTGTGTATCCATAGCCACATGGTTAAAACAAGCTGGTATTTACGTAGCATTGTGTGCACTGTCTGTAAATACACAGGGATGTTGATACAGAAGAAGAGACAAGTGTGTGGGTATAATTAGCACCTTCTGTTTGGAATCTTACTAATAAACTAATTGTTGCCAATTGCTTTAGCTGATCTTAATAGTAGGTCTTTATATATTCCAACAAAACGGTCGCAGAAAGTAACTAGGTTTATGTCTGAACTTTTCTAAGAGAATAGTGAAGAAATCAGGCGATACCTTTTAGAGGCTAACTGAGTATATTTGATAGTGAGCTTTCGAGAGAACTAGCTCTCTTCTTCAGACTGATGTTATACAACAAACTGAAAATACAAGACTTTTTATACACACAAGACATGGATCTTCAAAGGATCTTAGAATTCTTAAAAATAACAAAATGCGAAATATACTATATATATATACTATACTACTGAACTTTTCTAAAGCAAACATGTATTGCACTCAACTGTATGAAAATATGTACTGATAATGCACATTAAGAAAGGAAAGAGCAGCATATATTAAAGTGATATCTTCTATGATATGATCACTTAGATTGGCCTGATGGTTTATTCATTTCTGATTGATCACTTTTTAGCATTAACGTTCTAATTTTTATTTTCTGCGCGTACGGAACTGTAGGTTGAATATATATTTACTGACAAGACTGGAACACTGACAGAGAACAACATGGAGTTCATTGAATGCTGCATTGAAGGTCATGTGTACATACCACATGTCATCTGCAATGGCCAAATCCTTCCTGACTGCATGGGCATTGACATGATTGATTCATCGCCAGGATCTGGAGGAAAAGTATTACTGTGGTTTTTTTTACTATGTTTCAGATAAGTGCTGTATGCTCCTTTTGCTAAAAAAAATGCAATAAGTGATTAAGGTCCTGCAATGGGAACATTAGGGCATATTTACTATTGCTGTCTAAAAGTGTAAATAGTATAAACTCAGTAAAAAAAATGCACTAGATTGATCACAGTGGCCATGCTGGTTGATAATTTTGCTGCATCTTTAGACTTGTCTTACTAAGACCTACTGTTAGTGGGCTTACTTCACACCAAAATTCTGTGCAATCCTGGCAACCTTGTGACACAGTATATTGCATTGTGACCACATCCAATTTCCTGTTAAGCTACATCCACCCCCAGCAAAGCCATGCTCCTTTATAGATTAATCCCAGTAAGTGCCTTAAAGAGCTTGTGTCACAGCCCACTTTAGGCTTACATTTCCTGATAAGACTGTAGGTGGTTCTACAGCACTGATAGGCATGTCATTTCTGCTATTCATAGCTGATCCTGTTAAAAGGACATTAGTGCTGTAGGCTTCTAAACAGCAGTGCACAAGGCTACAGAGCTCTAAAGGGTTAAAGTTTGCCAGTAAATTACATAAACAGGCTCCTTTGCTGCTAATAACAAAGAGCAGAGAAGTGACGTCATTCTCCCGACCTCGGCTGCTAGAGCCTGTTGGAGTAGAGAGAGATGGTCAGTAACCTAGGGAAGCCTGTGTACATAAGACAAAGATATAACTCTGAAGGGAAGCAAAATCAGAACATCATAGTAAAGTCAAACTTATTCTTTTTCTTTGCGCTCTATGCGCGACATGCCCCTATAGGCAAACAAAAATTTTTTGGGTCTATTTTGCGGCAAAAATACTCCTGACGCCATATTCTTGATATATATGAACTGTTATATTCTAAAACTAGGCACATTATACATCGGGCATGACACATTGTAATGCGTCTAAAAAAGCGCATTAAATATAGTAGCAATGATATGCTGTGCGCCTGCACAGCATATTGAGGCTCATTACATACACTACGGTAGTAATGATACGTAATGCGCCTCCGTAACGCAATGTGCCTCAATAGGCGCATTACATACACTAGCACTGAAACGCTATGCACTGCGATTGCACAATGCGCCTTTTTAGGCGCTTTAAGTTTACTGTGCAAGGTATACCAGACGCCAGATTTTGGAAAGTATCGTACTTTCAGGCGTACTTTACACTGATTTAAATGCGCTTAAAATCTGCCGCGGCAACGGCAATTTTCAGACATGTCGCCCTATACGTTTCTAAACTCCATAAAATACATGTTTGTTTGTTGCAGACAATATACATACATATTATTTAGAAGCCATTCTGTGTATTCATCCCAAACAGATACTACATATAACTGTGCATGAGGCATAAGCAGCAGATCAACCCAGCCTTATTAACATATGCATAACCAATGTAGGTGTTAGGTGTCCATATGTTAAACTGCCTGTCTGGATGCTCATCTACTAATGAGCTGCATGTTTTTGTGTTTAAGACCTGACTGCTTGAAGATTACACAAGTGATAATTAAACTTACTTGTTTGATGATGGTTCCCATATGTCACACAGTAAGAATTTTAACAAACTGAAGCATAACCAAAAAAGGTAATGAATAAATATGACAAAAAGTGACATATGTCAAACAAGTAGCCAAAGATAATCAGAGATGTTGTTTCATTTGAAACCTAAAATAGTTATCAAATACCATGCAGTAGATTAAAAGACTGGTTAATTAGTGACACCACGATTGGAAGAGACTAGTCATATAATATTGATCTCTCTTTTTAATCCCAGGAGAGAGAAGACCTTTTCTTTCGTGCTCTTTGCCTCTGCCACACTGTGCAAGTAAAAGATGAGGACCATGCTGATGGGGAAAGAAAGTCCAGTCAATCTGGCAAGTCCAGTGTGTACATTTCTTCTTCTCCTGATGAAGTTGCTCTTGTTGAAGGGATACAACGGTAAGCATGTGTTTCTGAAAATTTAATCTTACCTGTGGTTTAGGTCCGCATATTTCTGTTTTATAGAGGTTTGAGATCCATAGCTTCTTCACTGTATTTGAGAAACACTGGACATTATAGTCTTGGTTAGTGCTTCTACTTGAAAATATCTAGTAAACTAAACACAAAAAATTTTGATATGAAGAAAAAGAAGTGGCAGTCTACTCAAGTGAACAGTTAGGGCATGTCCCCACGGCACCGGTTTGCGGCCGGTTTTTCAGACGGTTTGCGGTTTTGAAGACCGTCTGAAAAACCGGCCACAAACCAGCACAATGGGGCTCCATGGAAAACCTATGCAGCAAAACCAGTCAGCCGCCCGAAAAACATTGAACATGCGCAGTCTTCCATCTGGTTTTTGGATGGAATAGGTGCATGTCAATGTGAAGGGGGAGGGCTTTTCTCCACTCATCGTGGAGAAAAGCCGCCAACCCCCTCCCCCCACCCACGGCCGTGTGGACGGCACTAAAACAGGAAAAATACCAGTCGGATAAACTGACAGGTATTTGTCTTCTGCCGTAGGGACATGCCCTAAGGTATTACACACAGTAAGTATTTAGCTGTCGCCTTCCCTGCTTGACTTTTTTTTAATCTTCCCTTTGTGAGAACAGAGGCCAAGTTAAGTCAAGTTGGTTACCCCAGGAAAAGCTCCCAGTATAGACAGTGTAAAGATGTATAGACATACAATGAGATATGTCACCCATAGAGCCCCACTGTAAAAAGAAACAACCAATGCAGCACAACACAGTATGATCTTTTAATTGTATAGTGTTCTATGGATTAGTGTAGTCTACTGTGCGATTTTAGATCTTTGTTTTGCAGTATACAGCCATATACTAGCCTGACAAGATTAAAAGGACACTCATTTGGCCTCTATTAAGTTATTGGATACCTGAATATGTGCTTAAAGGGGTATTCCCCCCACAATGATTATCTTTAAAAATGTAAGCAAAAGTAAATAAACTATTACCAAATGGATTACTTCTGATTTTGCTTGGTTTCAGAGCTAGAGAAGATCTTATCTGCTGCTTGTGTACACAAGCTTTCCTAGGTTACTGACCATTCCTCTCTGCTCCTATTACTTCAGCAGTCATGGCCAACCATGGTGACGTCACTCCCTGCTGTATGTTATCTCCAGCACAGAAGATTTTTTATCTATGTTACAAACTTTAACTCTTTAGAGCTCTGTAGCCTTCTGACCTCCTGTTTAAAACCGTGTTAGCAATGGCCTTTTAGCAGGCTCAGCTAGGAATAGCCTCGCTGATATGACAATCACTGCTGTATAACCTCCCACAGCCTGAACAGGAAGGGTGAGTCTGCAGCTGCCTGTGAAAAGAAGACTCTGTGAAATAGCATGTTGATAATATCCCTTTAAGTGTTTGCTGGGATCTCTTTCTCCCTGCATAGTCTGTGACTAGGTTTAGTTTCATGGAGTCTGAGACACACCTCATTGGTTAAGGCTGCTGCTTTTTCCCTTCTTTGTTCAGCTCTGAGTCCTCAGATTGGCTGCTGTGTATTATGGTTTACAGAAATATTTGTTTTAACAAAAAATACCTCTATCTGATGGAAGTGTCACTTTAAGTTCTTTTTTTACCTTCTATTATTGTAAAGTCCTGTCCCCTATAGTAACTAGCAGTGGAGGCTGAATAATGTATATAGTCAAATGCCCATTTGATTCTAGAGTATGTTTGTGTATACTCGCCCATGGATGTGGTATTATAATGTATAACCTAATGGTCATATCTTACAACCAACCATGGAAGGAGGAGGGTCATTCCCTTGAGTTTAGAGATTATTTCTTTATCAGATTAGGATGTTTTACACAATTTTAATTTTTTTTTCCAACAGAGTCCATCTTGTGAGAGTTCAGTCGAAAAGTTTTGAAGTTTGCAGGTGTCTAAATATGTGACTTGTCTTTCTCCTTTCAGACTTGGCTATACATTCCTAAGACTAAAGGACAATTACATGGAAATCTGTAATAGGGAAAATGACATTGAAAGGTACGGCACTTGAGTCAGCAGATACAGTGGTAACAATGATGTGAAATTGCAAGTGAATTATTACCTTTAGTCTTTTAGGAAATAAAAAAATCTAATGAAAATAATTGTAAAATGGTGGTAGCTGGACATCTAATTTTACACTTCCTTGGCTCTTTAGCACTGATCCATGTGGACTTTATAGCTGATGTTCAGTCGGATCCATGAATAATACAGCGCGTGTCAGAGACTCATTCAGAAATAGAAACCATGAATCTAGGTTAAGCTGCTGAGGCATTTACTATAGAGACATTAATACGTTATCATGCCGGATGCTCATTGACCTGTGGTAGCCAGACTTCAGCTGCAGAGGGAAACACATATATGCTTTATAATAAAATGCATTAAAAAGTTTTAGGAGTATATTAAATTGAAGAATGATCTGAAATAGAGACTTCTAGTGTATTCAACATGGGCCTATATAGTGTTTGACAGGTGACCTTTCAAGGTATCCTGACCACACACACTCTTCAAGCCTGAAAAGTATTTATAATTTTATTGCATCTTTCTTACTGTGGTATAAATGTGACAACTTATCTCTCCTCCATAATTTCACTGTAATGTTCATGTAAATAGGTTTTTAGACTATTGTGCATGTCATTTTAAGCCCCCATAAATGTTAGAAATTTGGTGGGACCAGTCAACTATCTTGAATGGGCTCCGTCGAAGGGTATGTTCACACTGCGTAATTGCGACGTGCATTTCGCCGCGTATTTGCACTTTAATACGGCCAAAATGCACATTGCAATTACGGTACATAGCTCTCATAGTGAACTATGAATTATGTCTCATCTCCTGCGGCGTACAGTAGGATCATATTGTACGTCGGGGGAGAGAAGTGACATGTCACTTCTTCACGGCGCTTGGACATCGTGTACTAGAGGCGTAAGTTGAAGCTCCGGGGTCCTCGTGCACAAGGTAGAATTGCCCCCCTCATGCTACCATATGTTATGCATAATACTGGTTTCTTCTTATGTGGCAGAAGGGATTTTGTGCCCCCTCAGGCTGCAGGCCCTGGTAGCGACTGTTACCTCTGCAGCCCCTATAGCTATGCCCCTGGTGTGTACTTCTAAAACACATGGCGTATTGTGGCGTGTACAGTACGCGCCCCAATACATCATGTGAACATACTGTAACTCTCCTACAACATAATCTGTGAAGGCCATGTTGAATTTTAATTCCCGATCCTTAGGTTCTTTCTGAAGATATGGCCAAAGGTGGCAAAGATCATCTGTACCTCATGAAATGCTCAATTTGCACCATACAGGGATTACATTGGAATATTCATGTTTGTACTTTTGTTTCATATATAGGGCGACATGTATGAACGGGGCTCGCCAGAAGTCTGGCGTCTTTTCAGCCCGAAAACTGGCGCAGCCCCATTCGCTCTATTTTTAATCAGGCACAATCCAGTATCAGGTGCATTACAGAGCTCCTGAAGCACTTTGTAATGCACCTGAGATTGGGGAGCGTGTTGGAGGCATGTCACACTACAACCGTACAAAACTACACATTTATATCTTTAGTATGGCAAATCCAGGCGCATTACTCCTGGAACAGGTAGATCACTTTAAAAGTGGTTTACCTGAGCCAAAAGTGTCACTTTGTAGCTAGAAAGCACTAAATCTATGACCTGCAGTAGAACAGGTTCATAGATTCAGGCGCATTCTATGCTATTAATGCGTGCAAACAAATGGCGCCTAAGTGCCAAAAATCATACATATCGTCTCAAGGGTTCATATATATGTTCACTAAATATTTGTTTTTCTTTTAGTGATCTTAATTAACTGTGGATAACTTTGTGTTACTTTCTTTTCTTTGTGATCGACAGGTTTGAGTTACTACAGGTTTTGACCTTTGATTCTGTAAGGAGACGTATGAGTGTCATAGTGAAATCTGCTTCAGGTAGAGTTATTATTATCTTGTTTCATCACTTTGTACATGTTAATATGCATAAAAATACTGTTCACTTTTTAACAATGTAGGCAGAGGCGTACAACACTGTTACTGCTATCCCTTAAGGCTAAATGGTGTGTCTGATGACATCATTGTAGAATTTAGGTGTATAAATGAATGTCATTTCTTCCTACAGCAGCATACAGACTAATGGAAAATACAGGCCAACATATCCATTATGACTGCTTATCTGTATAAAATGGGGGTTCGTGGTTAAGAACGATTCTCACCCTAACTATTAAATCAAATATATAACTGTAATTATTATTGTGCCTACTCTTCTTGTTTCTGAGAATGCAGGTAAGCAAGACCTTTATATTTAGGGCCACATGTATGAAAACTCTCAAAGTCTAAAATTCACTTTGTTGCACATGGCAACCAATCAGAGCTCCCTTTTCATTTTTCCAGAGCACTATATGAAATGAGGGACGCTCTGATTGGTTGCTATGGGTAACAAAATGAATTATAGACCTAGACAGTTTTCATACATGTGGTCCTTAGGGTATGTTCACACGGCTTAACTGCGGGACGTAATTACGCCCCGCAGTTACGCCGTGTGGCCGGGGGCGGGAGCGGGGAGCCGGCACCTCGCCGGCCCATAGACAATCATTGCTAGTGGCGCGTATACGCCGCTAGAAAATGACATGTCAATTATCTCCCCCCTCGGCGTATTGTGCGAGCAGGGAGAGGAGACGTGATCCATAGTTCTCTATGAGAACTGTGGATTACCGTAATGAATGGGCCGTTTTCAGCCCGTAATTTGCGCACTTCGGCGCGTAATTACGGACCGAAATACGGCCCATTTTAAGCCGTGTGAACATGGCCTAACTGAAGATTTTTTGTCCAGGTTTGCAAAATAAAATCCACATGGTAATTGATTTGATTTGCAGGTGTCCTTTTATGTTGTGGATTTCTCTATAGATTTGTATAGGGAAGTCAAAATTTGCAATAAATCTGTGATGATGTGTATTCCTGCAGATGTTGGTGTAGAAAACTTTCAGTTCTGCAGCAAAACCTGCAATTATTTTTAGACTCTGAAGGCTAAACGGTGCCACAATCCACAAGATTTAATATAGATTAGTATTTTAGACTTTCTTTGGAAAACCCTTAGATTTTTCACCGGCAAATCCCGGCTGAAAATCATCCACATTTCTGTCCAGTGTGGACATACCCTCAACACACACTTTCGTAGCTATTATTAGTTTGATCTTTCAAAATTACAGTAGTAGCATGGCAGCATGAAGGGGCTTACATACTACATGTGCAATATGTGCAAGTGTAGAGGGACCCGATAAATAATGGGGGTACACCCTTATTTAGGGCTAGCATAAGTTATTTTTAGGGACTCCCCTTTTTTAAACATAATAAGGTTCCCTAGGCCATGTCCTCACGACACGGTTTTTCAGCCGGTTTTCAGTTTTGAAAAACGGCTGCAAACCGCCTGAAAAACGTTTACACGGACCTTTATGGAAAATCTGTGCAGCGGTCCCAACTGCACGGATTTTCCACCCGGTGGTTTTTCAGATTGCCGACGGTCCGAAAAACCTAGAACATGTTCATTCTTCCGTCCCGTTTTCGGATGGAATATAAATATGCCTATGTGAAGGGGGAGGGATTTTCTCCACAAACCACGGAGAAAAGCCGTCCCCCTGCAGCCGTGTGCACGGCATGAAAACAGTACAAATACCGGTTGGTTAAACCGACCGGTGTTTGTCCTGTGCTGTGTAAACAGCCACTAATAGCAGTACTGCCCTGATGCCGGACACTCATCTTAAAAGCAGCTTATAATACTCAATTAGATTGCATGTAAGGGATTACGTTAATAATCTTGTGGCTAAGAATTACAGTGGAAAATGTCACCAGTATCTGACAGCAGCTTGAGAAACCAAACCCAATTGTTTATATCAGCTTTTTTTGTTTTGAAATAAATTTAGTGCAATTAAATGAGTATATATGTGGCTCGCGGTCTACAATCTGTACAGCTGTTAGGTGTGTATTTTATGGAAAAATGTACTTGCTGTTATAAATTATTAGGAATATTCATATTGTTCCCTATAACACAAAGATCATTATTCCACTTTATTCCATAAAGTGTGAAATAATATTTGCATCAGATGTATTACATGTACAGTGGTCTTTATTGTCTTTGTCGGTGATTTTATCTGAAACTTGTTATTTCTGCATTTTTTCTGGGGATCTGCTGAGAATTTGCTTTGCCAATTACTATGGCATTCTTCGTATAAATTTGGGTGTGTTTTTACATTCATATAAAGCTTTGAGGTCTAGCATTGCAGCAAATGACCATGCCCTGACTGTCAGGGGCTAGTCAGTAAGGTGTGAAAGTAGAATGCATTCTGTACATACCATTAAGCACTTACTCATATACTGTAGTTTCAGCTGGGGGAAACTTACTCACTCTCTTCTCTGTTTGCAGGTGACATATTTTTATTTTGCAAAGGGGCAGATTCTTCTATTTTTCCCAGAGTCAGAGAAGGCAAAGTGGATCAAATTCGAGCCAGAGTTGAACGCAATGCTGTGGTAACGTGTTTGATGCTGGGTTTTCCAGAAAAAAATAAAAAAGAGCTGTAAAGGTTAAAACAGAAGAAACACTACTCGCCTGCGTAAACAACCAGGCATCCAGCACGGATGCTCTTTTAGTCCCCCACTGCTCTTAGTTTTCCAGCTGCAAGTGATGACATGCAATATCAGTGGCCTCAGCAATCATGGGCTGTAGTGGTGAAGCTACTAGTATGGCACATGACTATATAGCGGGACTGGTCTCCCTGCCAAGGCTCATCATTGGTGGCAGTACATGAACCACTATAAAGCCCAGAGGTGCCCAGCGAACAGCAGGCTAAGAGGCTGTTCATATTAATTATTTGTCTCCGTTAACAGGATACTGACCTGTAGTCTTATTTGCACTGATATTTGCCACAGAAACACCCTGTGCCGTAAACTGTCTGGAACAGATAGCATGTATGTTCGGCAAATGGAGCAAACCCATTCCCAATAAGACTAAATCTGCACTATCGTTGTTTGTGACTTAACCTTGGTACCCATTGGGATACCATTTTTGATTCGTATCCTGATCAATATAAACTGAGGCGAAATTGTCATGTGAATGACCCCCTCAGTAAACTGCAGTACAAACATATTCAAAAGCATAGAGACTCAGTGCCATTACTGATGTAGGTGCTTGGTCGTTGTTAAGTGAAACAACCAATGAGCATTTTAATCTTTCCAATAAAGGAGGCACTTCTTGGTTAGTGTGCCCCAGAATCAGGGGGGCAGCCCCTATGCTGTCGATCGAGTGCCTGCACTTGAAGCCACAGACAAAGGCATCAATAGGCAGAATGTGATGCCAACCACACAGACCAGTGTGAGGATAGCTTGGGCAGTTAGGGTTCAACCGACCGGTATTTGCCCGGTTTTTGTGCCGTGCACACGGCCGTGGGGGGACAGCTTTTCTCCGCGATAAGCCCTCCCCCTTCACATTGAGATGTTCGTAAACTGTCCGAAAACCAGACCGAAGAATGAACCTCAACAATGTTATTCGGGCGGAAAACTCGTGCGGTGGGATCTGCTGCACGGGTTTTCCATAGAGGCCCCATGTAAAAGTCTGCGGCTGGTTTTTCAGACGGTTTGCAAAACTGCAAACAGTCTGAAAAAACCGGCCGCAAACCGGTGCAGGGGGGACAAGCCCTTAAAGTTAGTGAAACAATACCATAAGGCATTCGTATTTTTTCAGACTGATTGTTCACCCAACTTCTAATCCAAAAAAATGGCAATTGGTATTGATACCAGCTGGAATAGTGGTGATTTAGCAATTGTACTGACCCTTGAAGTTGCAAACGCTGCTCCAGGGTTCCCAGTCAGTGTCCTCACGTCCATGTTCTTGTGTCACTGCAGCCAATCATTGTAACTTCATCTAATGTAGAATCACTATTGATTACAACCCCAACTGATAGGTATGCCACTTTTTAAGGTCTAAAACATGGGCTTCCCCTATGCAATAGACTTACATGTCCATTGTATAGACCAAATATAATCTCAATAAACTTCATTTTCTTTTTCATCTGTTCATAATTTATGATTCAAACACTATGGGCGACATGTATGTGCGGGGCTGTGCCAGTAGTCTGGTGTCCTTTCAGCCCAAAAAGTGTCGCAACTCTGTTCTCTCGCTATATGAGCAGGCGCACTCCAAAATTAGGCGCATTATGCAGCACCTGTGGCACTTTGTAATGCGCCTAAGATATGGGGGCGTTCTGGGGGTGTGATGTACCACAACCATGTGATTCTACACATTTATGAAGGGAGGACGGCAAAACTGGGCACATTACTGCTACAACAGGTAGACCAAGTGAAAAGTGGTTTACCTGAGCCTGAGTTTTGGAGCTAGAAAGTGCCTTATCTATGACCCACAGTAGAACAGGTTCATAAATTCAGGCGCATCCTACACTACTAATGCATGCATACAAATTGTCGCCTGGGAGCCAAAATACAATACATGTTATCCTTCTAAGACAAAAGGCATTAAAATAGTGGTATACTTAAAGGGGTGTTATCGTTTGAGCTGCTCGTGTTGTTCAGCTAATTTTCTCAGATTGAGTTTGAAATCCAGGGGCGTGTCTCTCCTGTCAGCGGGCGTGTTCTCCCCCCAGGAGGCGTGTCTCCCCTCACTGAAGAACTGTGACATCATCATTTTTTTTAAAAGCAGGGGATGCAGAAGGGTTTGGTCTGGATATAACAGCTCTGTAGCCCCCTGCTGCTTATGTCTGCGCCTTGAGGCTCCAAACTCCAGCAAGCACCTGTCATATGTTTTAGTTTACACACAACTGAAAGCCAGCAGCTGTTACTTCTAGTGGTGTTCATCCAAATTGTACTGACAACAGGCAGAGATCTTTACTCAACTACAAATGTCAGCTTCAAGTAAAGAGCTCTGCTTCCCGTCAGTGACATGTGATTTGAAAACGATGGGGGGAGAAGCAAATCAGCTTTCAGAGAAGGCCCTGCTCAGCTTGTAACTAACTTGGGCTGGTGGTGCAGAGGTAGAACAGTGATTAGACTATTGCTTTTACAACTAAGGGGTTTGGAGTTCTAGTCCCTCACAGGGTATATTTTTTTCCCCCCTAAATTCTACAGATATGTAGAGAGACTAAAATATATATGTTAATCTCTATAATGTATATATACACATACAGGGCTCCCCTATATCATGTTTCACCCCCCAGAATATATGCATTGTATCATATGTTGGAAGTGTTGGTGTGACTGCAAGGATGGACCTATATAGGGGAGCTTTGTGTGTGTATATGAATAAAATTATAGATGTTTACACATATATTTTATATCTTTACATATGTGTACAAATTTTAAAGAAAAAAAAAAACTATGATGGGGCTTGAACTCCTAACCTCTGTCTTGCAGAATGATCAGCTAAGCACTGCTCTATACAAGCGCTTATGCAGACACAGTGTTGAATCCTTATGTTATACACTACAGGTGATGTGTCAAAGGAGGCGGGGCTTGCATTCGATCTGAGGAACAGAACGCCTTTTTTTCCCAAGTAGCAGCTTAACCCTTAACGACCTTGGGCGTATGAGTACGCCCCGGGGGCCCGCTAAGGGGCTTTGCAGGGGGATCGCTCCGCGCCCCCCCCGCACAGCCGTGGGTGTTAGCGGCAAATCGCCGCTAACACCGGCATTAACAGCGGCCGGCGGGTGGCTCCCCCCGCTGCCGCTTGTTTTTAACCCATCAGACACCGCGGCAAAGATGGCCACGGCGTCTGAATTAACGCCGTTCGGTGCCGCGCACCGATCGGTGCGGTGATCGGTATAAGCGCAGCTATGCTGCGCCGATCCGATCACCGGGCATTGTGGTGGGGAGCCTTGGGAAGGCTCCCGTCACTTACCCTGGCCGGTTTGCCCCACTTCCGTCCGCAGACAGGAAGTGGGGGAACCGCCATCTTTGCAATGCATTGGGTTGTATTAACAATCGCGCCACCCAGTGGTTTAAGTACCACAGGGGCCTCAATGTTACAGTAAAAAAAAAATAAAAAATAAAGTTTTAAAGTACAAAAAAAAAAGTATTAAAAGTTCAAATCACCCCTTTCCCCATTTTACAAATAAAATCATTAAAATAATAAAAAAGTTACACATATTTGGTATCGCCGCGCCCGAAAAAGTCGATCTTAAAAAAAACATAACATCATTTATCCCGTACGCTGAACACCGTAGAAGAAAAAAAATTCCCAAAAGCCAAAAATGCGTTTTTTGGTCATTTTACGTCACTCAAAAAATGGAATAAAGTGATCAAAAAAGTCGCATGCATTCCAAACTGCTAGCGAAAAAAAGTACACTTAGCCTGCAAAAAATGCCCCCTCACTGACGTCCATAGGTGTTGTACAAAAAAGTTATTGGTCGCACAAAATGGCGCCGTGGCGCAAATTTAAAAAATAGAAAATGTTTGGAATTTTTTTACGTACCAAAACAAAACGGAAACCCTACATGTTTGGTATTGCCGGATGCGTAACAACTAAAAGAATACAGAAAACACATTATATTTCCCGAAGATGAACCCGTAAAAGCAAAACCCCCGCAAACATGGAGAAAATAAATTTTTTTTTCACAATTTGCCCCACTTGTAATTTTTTTTGGTTTCCCAGTATATTCTATAGTTTAGTGAATAACAACATTAGAAAGTACATCTTGTCCCGCAAAATAAAAGCCCTCATGTGTCTATGTAGGTGGAAAAATAAAAAAGTTATGGCTTTCAGAAGGCGAGGAGGGAAAAACTAACGTCTCACCAAAAAAAAACGCCGGGTCCTTAAGAGGTTAAGGACTGGATCTGTGAGGAGGTTAATCAACCTCTTGGCAAAAGCCCCTTAAACAGGCAGTAATTGCCCAGAACATTGACCCTAAAGCTGGGAGATGTAGATAGAGCCAGCAGACTTTGGTTTCACTATCGGATTTTAACAGCTCAGACGGGAGTAAACACAGAGTGGTGCAAGCAGCCAATCACAGCGCAGGGGGCGTGGCCGGGGCGTTTCCTGTCTAGGGGCGTATCCCAACAGGCTGAATGAAATGTCAGCCAGCCAATCACAGTGCAGGGGGCGTGTCTAGGGTGTGAGAATCGACCCGGGGGCGTTCTGACCAGCAACAGCAGAAATAAAAGACAGTTTTACAGCGAAGCTGATATCTGCTAAACCAAGTGACAGAGGTAATGCAACCCAATTACAAAAGTGCTTATTTTTACTGTCCCCATAATCTGAGACATGATCTTTGTAACGATAAAACCCCTTTAAGTTTAGTTGAACTCGGCGGCCATTGATCATGTTAGTCCTAATTTATTCCATGTAGGATAGTGAGGAAAAGCTTGGACCCCAGTTGTTCCGCACAAGCTTGAGAAAGAAAGCATGTCAGTCTTTTAAAATGTCACACAGGTGTGCAGAACAGCTGGAGTCCAAGCTTTTCCTCACTACCCTACATGGAATGAATTGAGACTAATATGATCAATGGACTTTGAGTTCAACTAAACTTAAGTATACCACTATTTTTTATCTTTTTAAGACAAAGGGCGACATGTCCGAAAATTGGCGGCGCCACGGCAGTTTTTAGGCGCATTAAATCAGTGTAAAGTCCGATCCTCTCAAAAATCTGGTGTCAATTATACCTTGCATGGTAAACTTTGCGCGCCTAAAAATGCGCGTTGCACAAATTGCGGTGCATAGCATGTCATTGGTAGTCTATGTAATGTGCCTATCGAAGCGCATTGCGTAACGGAGGCGCATAATGTATCATTACTAGTGTATGCAATGCGCCTCGATAGGCTCATTGATTAAGAAGGTGCATAGCATATCATTGCTACTACATGTAATACGCCTTTTTAGGTGCATTACAATGTGTCGTACCTGGCGCCCAGGTTTGGTGTACGACAGTTCATTTACATCAAGAATATGGCGCAAAATAGACCAAAAAAACGGCGTTTGCGTATTGGGACATGTCACCCAAAGTGTTTGCAAAAGTGAATCACAAAGTATGTACAGATCAAAAAGAAAATGAAGATTATTGCAATTATATTTGGTATAATTTAAACAATGCTCATGTGAATCATTGTAACTTCATCGGTGGAGAACCTCAGAGCAGTAGTGGTACTGAAATGATGGGGGAGGATTCAGGATTGAGAACATTTTTGTTTTCTTTTGTTTTAAATGTTATTTTATGACCGTCCTAGCCAATAAGGGCATATCCCCATGGCACAGGTTTTCGGCTGGTTTTTCAGGTGGTTTGCGGTTTTGCACAACGGGCTCCTATGGAAAACCCGTGCAGCAGTCCCCACTGCATGGGTTTTTTCGCCCGCAAAACATTCTACATGCACATTCTTCCGTCTGGTTTTCGGATGGAATATGTGCATGTGAATGGGAAGGGGAGAAAAGCCGTCCCCCCCCCGCAGCCTTGTGCACGGCACACAAACCGGACAACTACCGGTCGGATAAACCGACCGGTATTTGTCCCTTGTCGTGGGGACGCAGCCTAAGGGAATTGTAAAAGCTCAGGTAACCCCTCTCAAGGTTTATGTTTATGCCTCTAAAGTTTGCTGCAAACAAAATAGTACATTACATATAGTTATAGACCTTATGTTGTATAGTACAGTTTTAATCCTCGTTTGGAAGTTGATCTTTGTGTTTGTAACCCGGTAAGATAGAGAAAACACAGACGTGAAATTCTATAGGCTAGTAAAGAGATACAGAGAAAGACGTAAGCATGAAAAACGATCTGAACACAACATAACCCAAGCAGATTATAAAGCAATTCTACTTGGGATGGGCCCAGTGGTTTTATCACCGCTACATGTAATATGATCCTATTATAGTGGTGCCTAATTACAACACATAGCTGTTGTCCAGGGAAAAATCGGAGACTGTTAGCAATTCCTGTATTACTCATACTGCTTGTTACATAGCATTATATTAGTAATATGGTATGTGATCTAAAATATTTATTTTACGGAGGATTCTTATGTGTAAAATTTATAAATGCTTATGGAATCTGTAATCTGTCTAAAGCAAAAAAAAAAACATGGTTAAAGGGGTTGTCTAAAATAAAAAGCAATCATTGTAGTTATAGATCTTGCAAAAACAAGTCACTTTGCAATATGTGTCCATTAACAGTATCCTACCTATTCTGAGATATCCCCTCTTGTATGGGCTGCATCTTCTCCTCAGGTAGCTATAGCTACAGACCTGTTCAATCTCTCATGATAGGCTGCCAGCACTGGTTGCTATAGCTACAGACCTGGCTTCTACTGCAGCCTAGTAGAAGCCAGGTACCACGCCCCTGAATTCAAAATGAAACCAAGAAATCAGGACTGAGGTAGCATGAATCAATGTTATGAGACAACCCCTTTAAGGCTCTATTTATGCTTCTATTTTTATTTTGTTCCTTTATTTTTTGGGCATACACTGGGGAAAATCTCCTGACATGTGTGCCAATCGTAACCCCCCGATGTATGTAACTGTATACTATAGAGTTGGCATGCTGGTGTATAACTTAAGCCACAAGGACTTTGTTATACATCAGGTTAAAGAGATCCTTTGGGTACATCCAGGTGATATGCCAGGAGTATTCCTAGTGCATACGTTGATTGCAGAAGATAAAAAGTTATGGGAACAAAAACTTAGTTATTCATCACAACTACTGTTGCTCAAATAGATCCTTGTTCGGGTTCACCTTAACTTGTGACAAAATTCAGATTCAGGACAACCTGATTTTTTTTTTCTCTAATGCTAACCTTAACCATAACCCTAAATTTGTTTTTCTGGTGTTAACCTACCATTTTGCAGCAATTTTTTTTTTTTTGGAAGGGGGAGGGGGGAAGGGGGAAGACTAAGGCCAACTAAAGTATAATTGCTTAGATTTCGGTCAAATGTGAAATTGACCCAGATCCACAGCACAATTAGAGTCCAAGCTTTATATTTTCAGTCTGGATTGAAACCTAAAAGTGAATTGCTTACTATGGATATTGAGGCCTTTTTTTCCCTCCACGGGCAATTTTGATACCTGAGGGCATGATGCTTTAATAATGAAGTGCAGAGAAGGGACAATGTTTAGGGAGGACTATAGGTTGTGATTGATTTAACCACTGGATCTAGCTGAAGGTCAGACTGTAGCAGGAAGTCGTGTACAATGTTACGCTTTTGTGAATGTTATATTTGTGTATGGCCTTCCTAGCAATGGACTAATGTTTTTCTTGTCCTTTTCATCTCTACAGGAAGGCCTGAGGACGTTATGTGTTGCATATAAAAGGTTTTCACAAGAAGAATTTGAAGCTGCTGAAAAGTTGCTCAAGAGTGCCCAGCTCGCCCTGCAAGACAGAGAGAAAAAGCTGGCGGAGGCCTATGAACAAATAGAGCAGAACCTCATTTTATTGGGTGCCACCGCAGTAGAAGACAGGTTCACTGACACATTATTAATTTTCTCTATAGATACCAGATTGTAATGTAAGATGTTCTGTGTGAAAGGGGCTCTATTCTTTTAATATAAAAAAAGGACAGGCTATCAGTATAAGATTACTTGGGGTCTGACTCTCAGCACTCTGCCAATCAGCGGTTTGACGGACCATGGTACAGCACGGCTTTGTACTTTTAGAAGTGTCTGAGCTTGGTATTACAGCTCAGTCCCATTTACCTAACTAGGACATAGTCGTAGCAGATTGTAACACAAGGCACAGCTGCTGCTACTAAAAGTACAGAGCTACGTCTGGTAAACCTTGAACTGTTAATGGAAATGTGTCACCAGAAAATGACTTATTGTTTAACTCATGTTTTTATGTTGAACACTTTAAGAATTTTTGGTTATTTTCTTTTTAATTTTTCATATCATTGTCCCAAAGTCCTGGAGTTTTTACTTTGGCCACTAGCCCTAATAATAGTTTGACACTTCCTGTTCTGTAGAGATCACTTTTCAGTAGTCTCCCTCATTTTCAGTAGAAGCAGGATTATCCAAAAAGGTGACATGGTCACCAATATGTATAGATAACACAGGTTCCACCAATCACAATAGAAGATGTCACAGTTCACCCTTTCCCCCTCCCTGCACAGTGACTTCTTCCCAGGTCACAGAGCATGACTAGAAAACTCTCCTATAGAAGTCAATAGGTCTGCTCCTATGTTCATGAAACTCTAAATGCTGAAAGCAGTGCAGGCAAGAATGCTGTCCCTATAATCATATACAGACAACATAAAATAAAAACGGCTAAGAAGAAAAGAATACGTATCAGTATCTTGTTTTAATTAGTAAAATAAATATTTATGATAGGTTATCTTTAAGGTACATGCTGTAGCCCCTTAAATTCACTTTGACCTGTCTGAATTTTGAGTTTTACTAAAACTTTATAAGTGTAAGCTGTTATGACATAAAGAAGTAATTGCAAGAACCAATGACACAACTTGTTTCCAGGCCCTAATGCGTAATAGCGAACATCCGCCCCTCCCTATTATGTTGTCTGATGTGGCAGTGAGTCCTTTGGGCCCCTGCTGACACCAGGGCCCAAATGCATCTGCTACCTTTGCATCATGTATAACTACCATCCCGACAGGAATATTTAGTTTAATAGTTAATAACTACAGTAGCTTTATACCGCATTCTTGGATATAACTATGTCAGCATAAAATAGGTTGTAAAGTTTATCTTGTTGTCATCTCTCCAAAGACTCCAGGAAAAAGCAGCTGATACAATTGAAGCTTTACAGAAAGCTGGCATTAAAGTCTGGGTACTGACAGGAGACAAAATGGAGACTGCTGCTGCCACCTGTTATGCCTGCAAACTGTTCAGAAGAAATACTCAGCTGCTGGAACTGACTACAAAGAAGATAGAAGAGCAAAGTTTACATGATGTGCTCTTTGAGTTGAGCAAGACTGTCCTGAGGCACAGCGAAAGCTTAACCAGAGACAATTTCTCAGGGTATGTGGGGCATAAAGTGAAGTGAAGCAACATAATGTGTAGCAAAATGTTTATGGTGGAATGGAAGAAAGCTAAAGAATTTATTTGAACAGGGCTAAGCTGCAATATCAGACCCAGATCATTGGCAAGAGGAAATAAGCAGATCTTATTTTTCTAATCTCAGGCAACCACTTTTAGCTGGCCATGGAGGTTTGATTTTTTTTTTTTTTTTTTTTTTTAGTTTCTTTTTACCCTCTGCTGCATCGCAACATAACTGTACATTGAGGTTGGAAGAAATTTACATAATTCAACATCACAACACAAAGCTGTCAACTTACTGCAATAGTGAGATTAATGTTAGGGATCTGTGCTAGGGTTTCTCACCATATTGCATCTCACAGTGTCTGGCAAAGGTTTAGTTAGAAGATTCTCTAGCATATAGCTCTGACATTTACCTATGACTAAGTACATCCGTAATACATAAACTTGTTAAAAAAAATAAATAACGAAACAAACGTGGGTTAACTACCCCTATTCACTCACAAAAGGAAAGTAGGAGAGTTTAGAATCTACCCCTACCTACAAAGAATGCAGGGAAACCACCACAATAAGGGCGACCCTGACCAGGAACCTGTCCCTTGTGAGAATACCCTACAATATCCCTATCAATATATACAGGGCAAAGTAGGTGTCACAAGGGAGCAATACAAAAAGGTATAACTGGCACTAGATCCAAAGGACAGTATTAGTCACTGACTTGTGCTTACGATCTGCATCAAATATTGTCTATCCAATACATGAGAGGATCTCCTTAGTACTTACAAATACTACAACCAGATGAATGGAAATCACCAATAGAAGTCTCAAATCTCCACTTCAATCTCCAACGAGTTTCTCCCACAAATTCAGTGGGTTCATCAGGGAGCCAAAAAAGCAATGACAACATATTGGAATATGTTAGAATCAACAAAAACACCATTGTATACATCACACGTGTGAAATATAATCACCAAGATGTACAGATAGAAAATGGGTATCCAGTATGTTTGGACCCAAAGCAATCATAGGGCCACAGGGTATAAAAACATCTTAGCAAGTTCCAAAAAACATGCAATATCCCAATATTGTTGACTGTGAGTATTACCAGTTCCCAAAATTGGCATCAAAACTTATAAACAGCATAAATTATGTAGTATAGTGCATTGTCCATAAAGCTTTCTCAGTCATATATCAGATAGTACTTTCATTATTATTGATATATGCCGAAACGTCTATCTACATATATACACAGTACAAACGTGTGGAAAACCATGTAAATACACCCTCCTTGCCGCTCCGATAGATGTTGTGTCCCCTACCTAGTGTGCCAGGCACACCATCAGTCTGGCACCCAGTACAAACGTCACTCTGACACAAGGTTTCGTCAAACTGACCTCAATCAGATTTATTCTCCAAACATTTGACACGCAGCTCAGTGTACACAACACTACAACACAAAGCAAATCCTAGGCCGTCTAGCCACTCACTAAACACTTAGAGACCCTATGATGAGGCTTCTCATCATAGTGAACATTTACACCTTTCTTAGGAAACTTACTTTTATCCCACACCTTCCAACATATATGGAAAATACCCTCCGCTTTCATACCCTGTCGTTGTTCTCTTGTGGCTTTGTTATGGATGGCTTCCCACTGATATTCCACATGTCTCACTATCCCCTATAACCTGGCTTTTCTCATGGCTCCAATCTCAGTTGCTATCCATTGTTTAAGGCAACATCTCCCATAAATGTGCCTGACTACAAACTAACAAAGACCATTCACTGTGGCAACCATAACCATGGGATTTTTCTGCTCTATTTTCCTCCCCAATTGACTCGTTGTCCTGTAGGTATGGCTCTGTAGTACCACAAGGATGCCTACATTTTTCCTTATCATAAGAGCCCTGGTCCTTACTGACCTGTCCTAACTGTACAGACAAACATTAAGATACAAACTTGTCCCCACCTAAGGTTGATGAATGCACAGAGCGGCTAGACTCAGAGGCTCCCTCCTCTGCCCCAGAGCCACCAGCACATTCTCGCTGATCCGGTCCAGTCCACTCTGCTCTGGTCATCTCCATAGCCAGGACCAGGCTCTTATCTTGCTCCAGTGCAAAGGCCGGCATCTAACGATGAGCAGCCTCCAGACTACTACCTATTGCCAAGGACAACCTCTCTTCTACATCATCAGAGTCCGACACCCGAGGGTCCATACATGTCCCAGCTGTGGGTTCACAGCATTTGCTCATCCTATAATGGCCAACTTACAGGTCACAGTCACTTTCCATTTTCAGAACAACAGAGCTGAACAGAGATAGACAGAGCCCCCTTCCTATGTCGCTGTTCAGACATCTCTGCACCGGTCATTTCAACAGCAGTGTTTTGGCCCTCTCCTGGCTTTGGGATACAGGCCTGCTCCTTTTGATAGGAAACCTGGTTTACCTCACGGAGCACTTCAGTGGTGAGTAGTGCATCACTCACTGTGACCTTGTGCCGACTTTTGCCACTTTCAGCATGCTTGTCAGTATTCACCAGGTTAGCACTGGCAACTGTCATCTCTATGGACAATTTCTCAGTCACCATTACATTATTAGGAACATCACTAGTGTCTGAGGATTCCTTCATCCTCCTCTGTCCCTCACTAATGTTTGAGCCTACACCTAACTCTGCAGTGTCTAGCACTTCACTTTCTGCAGCACAGTCTCCTGGACCACAAGAAAACTTTCAGCGTCCATCAGGACCACCCATACGTCCTGCACACTATGTGGCACACTGTGCATTAGGGTAAATACCAGAACCTTGTATATTGGTTACACAATTCTCCATACAAGAGTCTGCTTTTTCTAGTGTGCTGTTTGGGGACACATTTACTGACTTGACTCCAGTCACCTCACACTTAACTGTAGGGCAACCATCTTCACTATCTGCCTTTTCTCTGTCATGCACCATACTCCGTGTTCATGTTAGGCAAAACATTCACCTCTACTTAACCAGTAGGAGCAAAAGACACCTGGTTGTCACTTGTAACCATAGTAGTTCCATAAGAAATGACTGCACAACTCTCCATCTCCATATGGCTATCAACCACAGGACAACCACTCAGACTTTTCATTCACTGCTTTTTCAACACACAATGGGACTGAGGACACCTGGTTGTCTAGCAAACACCAGAGTTACACTGGGAGCTGTAATAGGACATTTCTTCAGGCTCCTGTTCACCACTGGATCCACATCAACTGTATTATCCTCAGTTATGACCTATAAGGGCGCACCTGATTTAATCCCCTCTACTGCTTTGGCTGCAGTTTCTATAGCACCTTGTTCTCACTTGGCAACCACCAAATTTAAACTTAAAACCGGTAACTCCCCCCTGTTCCCCTGTGTGACATTTTTTATTTCGGACATGCAGTAATATTAGGGTTATCATTTTCCATATACAACACATCATGTAAGCCAGTAAATCGATTTTTTAAAGTTATTTTAACAGTCCTGTGCTTTCGGATTTGTTCCTGTCCTGGCAGCATCTCAAGGCCTTTGTTGAACCCACCCTGGTCATTACTCAAAGGATTAGACAGCGGTTTTACACTTTATGGCAATTTCTTCTGGCCTTTTCCTTTTAGGCAGTTGCACAGCATACACAAGGGGGTTCCCGCGACAACATTTTCCTTTAACTGGGCCTCGTGTTGAAAATAAGCCAGAATTGGGGAAAGTCTCTGCTTAGTACAAACTCAGCCTGCAGGTCCTCACAAACCTCAAGCACATGGTTGACAATCCCACAACTGATTTTAAAATTCAATAAAGCAGTCTTACCCCGGTTTGGTGGGTTGCACAAAGAGTAAATGTCAGGTGAATTGGAGCCTTTTGGTGGTGTCCAAATCCATGCGTGGGAACCACCCCCCCGCAAAATACGGGTTTTGGGAGTATGTCCTCTGACAGGGAAAAACACCTGTCTGTTTTTGACATCCTGAATTGGTTTTCCCTTTTTCCCGGACGTAGCGGGCCCCTTTAAGTTGGGTTGGTTTTCCTAGCAAAAACCACATCTCTGTAATTCAGCAGGTCGGTTTTTTTGGGACTTGGCTCACACTTAGGAGGAAGCCAGGGCCTTTGGCAACAGACATCCCAAGCAGGGGTCAGGTTGGTTAGCCCTGGCAACCTCTTGATCCACAGTCCACTTTTCCCAGACCACTGAGTCTGTTTGGCAGTTGCCTTCATTGTGTCTTGCTCTGTCTCAAATTATGTCCCACTTTACTACATCTGCACTAGAATCTCTGCTTTTACCTTGGAGCATTCTCTGGGTCCTCCTAGGGACAGATCACAGCAGACCTTATGGAGTGACCTTATGGAGTAAGAAACAGCCCCAGAACATCTGTCCAGTGTGTGTGTGTATATAATAATAATAAAAAAAAAATATATAGTGAAAAAAGAAAAAAAACGTAATTATTATATATTATATATATATAATTAAATATATATATATATTATATATATATATTATATATATATATATATATTATATATATCAGATATTCTGGTTCTGTTTCTTACTCCATAAGGCCTGCTGTGATCCAGAAGGTCAGCCCAAGAACATCTGTCCAGTATGCGTGCGTGTGTATATATATGTGTGTGTGTGTGTGTGTGTCTATATATATATGTATGTATGTATATATATATATATATATATAAATACTTCACTCAGGTTTGCCCGCCATCTTGAACCGGCCCAGTTGTCACTTGAGCTCTGAAATCACCATCTTCTAATAAGACAGTCACTTGCACTCAGTACACGCATGACTCCGACAAAAGATTTCTTCAAACTGACCTCATTTAACATGCAGGTCAATGTACACAACACTACAAAACAAACCCTAGGCCATCTAGCCACTAACTAAACACTTATAGAGACCCTCTCTAGTCTACTACTCAGCACCACTAACATACTCTTTATCTTCATCAGCCACCACTGGTATATTACCCTCACAAGCCACCACTGGTATGTAACCTTCCCTCAGAACCTTCTCCTAAGCTCTGCGCAGCGCGTGTTCCAATGCTGGTCAACAGAACTCAACATCCCTGCTCTCCACCGTGTGTAGGGAGAACAGGCTTTTAATAGGTCTGCAAGATGTGGTCTGGAACCTGGCTTAGATTAGCTGCAGAGCAACTATCCTAAATACCACATGTGTTGTTAACTCATGGTTACTGACGTCAAGTTGCTGGCTTATGTCGCCGAAGCCACGCACCTTGGTAACCAATAACTTGCTGGTCTCCTGCTGCACACAATTCAGCGACAGAGACCTAAAAAATAAAAAAAAGTTATTGCTCTTGGAATGTGACAACATGAAAACACATTTTCTTCCATGAAATTTGGTAAAAATAGTTACACATAATACAAAAATATATGTATTTGGTATTGTCAGAATCCTACAGAACCAAAAAATAAATGTAGTATGTGATTTATTAACTCGGAATCCCCATTCAGGTGTTTGAGAAAGTCCCAAACACTTCTCCATTCAGAATTGAGGCTTGTTTAGATAATAAGTCCAACAATTAGCAGACATTGATGGCATATCCTATGGTAAACAAAGAAAATAGACTATTGAAGCATTTCTATAATTTATTCATTTCACGATAATGTCCTAATTGATCTATCTCATCACATGTTTATGTATTAAATAGATCAAATATAGAAGAGCTGTGGTATACTTATGATTTTCATTTGTTGAAACATCCATCGATTTCTATTATTCCATATAACTTCCACTTCCAGATAGTGAGGAGACGCCTGGCAATGAGCGTGATGCAAACCTGGGTTGTGATGTTTCGAAGGGATTAACCCTTTTTCTCAATCATGTTTGTGGATGGTTCCACCATAAAAATCATAAGTATACCACAGCTCTTCTATATTTGTATGTTTCGTAATTAGATGTTGAAATGTTGCCTGAAATACATTGGACATTGCATCTCTTTATGTATATCAATTCTTCGGTTTGCCAAGAATAGTGCGCTAAGAGGAAGCTCCATTATAGACCATAGCTGGTGGTTTCCGATCTACACTTTGTACAAAAAAATTTGGATATTGATATATTTGGGACTATATCATATAGATATGCCATCAATGTCTGTAGTGAGACAACCCATTTAAAGGGAATGTGTCATCAAAAATGACTTCTTGTTTAACTCACATTTTTATGTTCAACACAATTTTAAGAATTTTTGATTAGATTGGGTTTTTTTTTCCATATCACTTTCAATATTTTTTAAGATTTCTTAGTCCTGAAGTTTTAACTTTGGCACTAAGCCTAATTATAGTCATGACACTTCTGCTCTGTACCAGTATGGTGAAAGTTAGTCTCATTGTCTGCTCATTATCCGTACAAAGGGGTCAAATGTAAAGGAGACACCAGTGATGAATAGATATAACACAGGATCCACCGTCACGAGGACCCCCAGTCACAGTTGACCCTTTCACTCCCTGCACAGTGATTCTGTCCCAGGTCACAAAGGCAGATTTGACTAGAAAAACTCTCTACTAGAAGTGAATGGGACTGAGTCAGTCTAAGTCCCCCTATGTGCTATGAAGCTGCTGTAAAGGCATCTATCTGACTGCTGTTAAGCAGTTGGCAAACAAGGCCTAGTGGCCAAAAGTGAAACTGCAAGTCTTGAGTATTGAAATGATATGAAAAAATTAAAATAAAAAAACCAAAAAATTCCTAAAAATAATGTGTTTATCATAAAAAATGGACTTAAACAATGACTCATTTTTTGATGACACATTCCCTTTAAGCTATTACTGACAGACAGTATTCGCTAATCTGTTATATGTTATTAATAGTCATTGTGTTCTCATTTCTCATGGGAACCTGCTAATCATCTTCTTTTTATGGTACTGTGTGTATTTTCTCATAATGTGCTAGTTAAGATCTGTTCACAATTCCAGTTCATTTCTAATAGGCTACGTCCAGGCGACGCGTAAAATTTACTAGTAAGATTGTATAATTGAAAACCACATCGGACAACGCGGTTTTCAACGAGTATTTCATGTGGATTTAGGTAATTGTTTTCTGGTGGATTTACAGTCAGAAAACAAATCCCATTCATCTCTATGGGGTTTTAGACACGGATCCACATCCAAAACAACATACAAATGTTATGGATGCGTTTTACACAAGGTTTCTAGCCATCTTCATTGACCTCAATAGTAAATTTTCAGCATGGAAGAATGAACATGTTCTACTTTTTTTACGTTTAAAAACAGACTAACAAAAATACACGTTGTATTAACTACAACACGCATTTTTGATTGAGGTAAATGGGGATGGTTTACTTTTGGATTTAGATGAGTATTTCACGGATTCCGACTTGAAATACTCGTCGTGTGGATGTACACTTAGGTTTCTATTCTGCTTTGTTTTTGATGTAGGGATAAAAATCTGATGAAAACATGATAAACACCTAATAAATCAATAGGCTCTGTCAGGATTCATCATATCCATCGTGGCTTTGAGTCTGTTACCAGTGTGAACACTACATAACCTAAGTCTAAATTCATTGTTTTATCACTTTTTTAGAGTGCGTTATTCCACTACTAGTTTCTACTATAGAAACAGCAAATGTCTTTGTCTGTAAAGATATATTATTCTCATAAGCTTTTTCTTTAAAGCTTTAGTAAAATTACCTGAGAAAACCCCCCTCATGTCACCGCCAGGTCTAATTTTCATTAGGCAAATGACTGTAATAGATGACTACTACATCCAATTTCTACTATTTGTTTTTCTCCTAAATGGTGTAGGTTTTCAACAGATTTCCAAGATTACGGATTAATTATTGATGGAGCCGCACTTTCATTAATAATGAAACCCAGAGAAGATGGAAGCTCTGCAAATTACAGAGAAGTTTTCCTGGAGATCTGCAGGAACTGTAGTGCAGTACTGTGCTGCCGAATGGCCCCATTGCAGAAAGCACAGGTATTTATTGATCTCAATGCCATGTGTGTTTTCAGTTATGTATGAAGCCAGCATTGCCATAGATGTACGGTAACCTATAAGTACAAACCATTTTAACACATTCAGGTTAGGCGTTCCAATTCATTAAAAGAACAGTTGGGTTTTCCTATAATTTATCCTTTTAGTATAATACATGTTTTGAATATGCTTAGATATTAGCAAATGTAGTTATAGTTTTATAGTGTTCTTCCTCATCCATATACACAGACTGGAAATGTAGTACTGATACAAGAAACAAATGCAAAGTTTTACATTGAGAACTAAAATCAGCATCATGAAGATTAGTAGCAGTTTTTATACCGTACCAACAAATATTGTGGTCGAGAGCAATGAAGGGGTTAATACAAATATTCCGGTTAGTCTGAGGCAGTGTAGGAGATTACGACCTTGGTGGTCTAGGGAAGTATAGGGGTTAATAAATGGATCTAGGACAGTGTAAGGGTTAATGTTGCATACCTGTTAGTTTAGTGCAGTGAAGGTGTTAATGCAAGGACTCCTGGTGGTCCAGGGCAGTGAAGTTGCTAAATAAAGGATTCCTAGTGTATGGAAGTTGGAAGGTTAATTTAAGCCCCCTGGTTTATATAAAGATTCCTTGTGGAGGGCAGTAAAATGTTTTCTGTAAGTATCCCTAGTAGTTTAGGGAAGTGAAGGGGTTATTGTAAACATCCCTTATGGATGGCAGTGGAAGGGTTAATGCTTCCAAACTGGGGCCCAGTGTTAACTTAACTCTTCAGTCTCCATTGTTGTCCTTTAGTCACTTCTTGAACACAGAGATGAATACACAAAGGATAAAGAGGGCTATGAGCTTTGAAAGTGCAACATATAAATCTGTTCTATATGCATTTGTTTTCTGTGTTGCAGATTGTCAAATTAATAAAGACATCAAGGGAACATCCGATTACACTTGCAGTAGGTGATGGTGCAAACGATGTCAGCATGATCCTTGAAGCACACGTTGGAATTGGTATGCCTATACCAATCTTATGTCTATAATAAAATGGGCCTAAAGTTACGTTACTTGAATACAGGGATATATAGTGGTCTGTATTTTAGACATTGCTGGGATGTAGTCTGATCTTCCTAATTTGTACAAACTTTGGGCCTCATTTATGATAACTATCTAATAGTAAGACTGTCTCCAATCGGAGATCAGCTTTCAGTTTTTCAAAGCAGTTTAAAAAAACGCAAGCTGAGTTTTGATTGGTTACTATGGACAACAGACACTTTTCATGTTAGACATTCTTTATAAATGCGGCCTGGTATGTTAAAGGGGTTGTCCATATCCTAACAATAAATTTTATGCTCATGGGTCAAAAAATACCTACATTTGCTTTCCCCCGGTTTCAGCGTTGCATCTCTTTGGTCTTCTGTTTGTAGTCTGCTACTTTCCAACAAGCAAGTAACTGCTGCAGTCGCTGACTGATTTGGCTGCAGCGGTCTCATGCCTTTACTTACATTACCGTTCGGAGTGGTTCATTTCTAAACAATGATGTGAATGAGTGACACATGACTGTTGGAGCAGTGACATTCAGAAGTAGCAGACTAGAGAGTAGCACTGGAACAGAGGACCAAGGAAAAGTGAGTATAGGTCTTTATTTATTTATTTATTCAGCCCCAGGAGCAAAATCTTATATTTTGCTACGACATGGACAACTCCCTTAAGCGTGATCACAGTTGTGAGTTATACATCTAAAAACAAATTCTAATTGCTTTTTCTACTTTGCTGTAAAAAAACACAATTTTTAAAAAAATTATTTAGCTTTTTAAACTATTTGAGTTGAATATTTGTCCAAAAATCCTTCCTCATTTCCTTCCTTGACTATATTTGGTTTTGAATCACAGTTCAAATGAGGAAGAAATTGTTGCAACTAGTTGCTAGGCTGGAAGTGACAGCAGCCAGAAGTGATGGTTTAGCAGTGGCTCTAGGAAATGGGTAAGTTAATCTACAGTTGAAACCAGAAGTTTACGTACACGATATAAAAAGACACATATGCATGTTTTTCTTACTATCTGACATGAAAAAGGAATAAACCTTACCTGTTTTAGGTCAATTGGGATTATCAAAATTATTTATATTTTCCAAATGCCAGAATATTGAGAGAGAGAATTTGTAAGGCATTTGTATTACTTTATGCAAAGTTAAAAGTTTTCACACATTTCATTAGTATTTGATAGCATAGCCCTTAAACTATATGACTTGGGTCAAATGTTTTGAATATACTTCCACAAGCTTCTCACAATAGTTGGTAGGAATTTTGGCCCATTCCTCTTGACAGAATTGGTGTAACTAAGCCATTTTTGTAGATCGTCTCCCTCGCACCTGCCTTTCCTGCTTTGCCCATAAATTTTCAATAGCATTGAGATCAGGGTTTTGTGATGGCCACTTCAAAACATTGACTTGACTATCCTTGAGATGCTGCTTCAGTATTGTTACATAATCTTCTTTCCTTATGATGCCATCTGTTTTGTGAAGTCCTCCAGTCCCTCCTGCTGCAATATACCACAACACGATGCTCCCACCCCTGTGTTTCACAGTTGGGATGGTGTTCGTTTCGTGGTATTAGTTTTGTCAGACAACAGGACATATGTCCAAAAATGTAGGTCTTTGTTCCTGTGTGCATTTACAAACATTAATCTGCCTTTTATATGTTTCTTTTGGAGTAATGGCTTTTTACTGGCAGAGTGACCTTTCAGCCCATGTTGATACAGTACTTGTTTTATTGTGGATAATGACACAATCTTGCCAGCTTCCTCCAGCATCTTCATAAGGTCTTTTGCTTTTGTTCTTGGGTTGATATGCACATGTTGGACCAAGGCACGTTCATGTCTGAGACACAGAACTCGTCTCCTTCTTGAGCAGTATGATGGCTGGACATTCCCATCTTGTTTGTACTTGCATAGAATTGTTTATACAGACGAACAAGGCACCTTTGGGTATCTGGCACTTGCACCCAAAGGATTATCTAGATGTGTGAAAGTTCACAATTCTCTTCCTGATATCTTGGCTGATTTCTTTAGACTTTCTCATGATGTTACACCCAGAAGCAGTGTGTTTATGGTGTGTGAAATACATCCACAGGTGTGTCTCTAACTCAGATGTTGCCAATAAAGCTATCAGAAGCTTCCAAAGACACCATCATATGGACTGTCCCAAATTGTTTAAAGGCATAGTAATCCTAGTGTATGTAAACTTTTGACTTTGTAGAAAGTAATAAAAATGCCTTAAAAAAAATTTCTCTCTCCCATTATTCTGCCATTTGGCAAATTTAAATATTTTGGTAATCCTAATTGACCAAAACGGTAAGGTTTATTCTGATTTCCTGTCAGATAGTAAGAAAACATAAATATGTGTCTTTTTATATAGTGTAGGTAAACTTCTGGTTTCAACTGTATTTAAACCCAGTAACAAAATCTTAATTCCAGGTTAGTTGTGATTACTTTGTTTTCTTTTAATACTCTATTGTAATACGTTAAGAAAGGATGTGGACTAAGATATAGACGGAATAACTGAGGGAAAGCCGCAGCTTTTCTGACCATACCTATTTCTTTTTGTGTTTCAGGCATCATTGGGAAGGAGGGACGACAAGCAGCCAGAAACAGTGACTATGCAATTCCTAAATTCAAGCATTTAAAAAAAATGCTGCTTGTCCATGGTCATTTTTATTATGTTAGGATAGCAGAGCTTGTCCAATACTTTTTTTATAAGGTGAGGACAATCCATCAGACTATAAAGTGTGAAGTATAGCTTGGCACAGGTTCCTTACACCATAACCCCTTCTGCTTGTCTTTCAGAATGTCTGCTTTATTTTCCCTCAGTTTTTATACCAGTTTTTTTGTGGATTTTCACAACAGGTCAGTGATGCAACATCTTATTTCTTGTGGATTGTTTTTGTTACACATGAACTTTTGTCTATCAATTTCTACCTCGTCCTGCCTTTCTTTTGTCTTACAGCCTTTATATGACACGGCATATCTAACGCTGTACAATATTAGCTTCACTTCACTGCCTATCCTATTGTATAGTCTAATCGAGCAACACGTCAATATGGAAGTGCTGAAAAGAGACCCAACACTATACAGGTATAGCATATGGAGTTGGAATGTGAAAATATTATATGGCTGAATGAAAAATAATAGTCTTAAAGGCAAAGTGTCATAAGAAAATAAACTATTGTTTAAATCTTGTTTTCACATTTTTGAAGAATTTTGGTGATATTTTTTTATTAATTTTCTATGTCGCCATCTATATTTTGAACAAAATCTCTCCTCTTTAGTCTCCTCATTATTATCACAAATACGGTAACAACAAAATGTGGCACCAATGCATAGACAACTTGGTACCCACCATTAACAATAGTTAATATTCACATCTTACCTTCTTACCCTTCCTACACAATGAATTCCTAGGACACAGAGCATGCCTAAAAGATTCTCCCATGGAAGACAATTAGTCATCTCCTGTTCCCAGGCTCCTGTGTCCACATAGTTGCAGTTAAACATACTTCTAAATGCTGTTAAAAGCAGTTCAGGCAGGATGACTGTCCCCATATTCATATACAGGAAACAGAGTTAAAACCACACCATAGCTTTGTCACGTTCTTAAAGGGTTTTGTGATATATAGAAGATGCTGTGTCAGCAAAATCAGTGGCTCCATATGTCATTATGTCACCTTGGTGTTTCAGTCTTTACACCGTATACGGTATGTTGGCAGAGTGATTAAATCACAGTGAGAGAGTAATTTCCTAATGAAGTCAATATAAATCAGTGGCTGTATGTGTCAAGCAAGAAAAAATGCTATGGCCAGCATTTAACCAGCTATTCTCTTCTTCTTCCATAGGGACATCGCAAAAAATGCACTACTGCGTTGGCGTCTGTTTATTTATTGGACCTTCCTGGGATTGTTTGATGCCGTTGTATTTTTCTTTGGGGCTTATTACATGTTTGACAATGCCACTGTGACTAGCAATGGGCAGGTAAGAGTTGGAAAATGGAAATCCATATTGTAACAAGCACAAACCAGCAGGACCTGAAAAGAAGTGGAATATTTTAATGCACATTCTATACAATCTTTGTGTTGCAAGTCATGTGTTTGCTGCATTGTTTCTTCAGTTTATTTTTACTAAAAATAATTTTTTTAAAAGGTACATTGAACTAATTATGAAACATACATACATTATATACAGATCATAGAGCTGTTTTTGTTGCTGCTTAGTTACTGTTCATTATCATGATTAATGATAATCAGTAGTTTCTGACATCACATCTTTACATCATTTGTTGTGTTCAAGCTCTTTTTAGTGTGTGTCAAAGCCAAAAAGATAGAAGAAAAACTTTTTAATTGAAATGAAGTCTATGATTTTACTATTAAATTGTTTGATCTACAGCATAGGTCCCCAACCTGTACAAGGGCATGAGCCAGTTTTATATACAGTAGATGGTGTTGACTCATAATATAATATGGTATATGTAATAATTCATATTACAAAAGGAAGGATCTACCACAGTGATGTGGTTCTAATCATGTTGCTTACTGTCAGTGAAATGGTTGTGACCCTACTGTCAATATTCAGTAGCATAATGACAGCAGTATCTGCAGCCTGGGAGCAACATGCTGGGAGTTTGAGAGCCACATATGGCACCACCATCACTGATTTAGGATTACTGCTCTACAAGTATGTAAAGACCAAGAGATAAAATTTAAACACATTCATAACCCTACAAACTTTTATGCCCAAAAACATTTAAACCTGTTCATCTAAAAAATCATTTTCAGTAAAAAAAAAAATTCCATGAATGTATCACACATCCCAAATAAAATACAATAGTAAAATACCATAGAAATCCAAACTCCTAAGAAATAGAATCTAGGGCAGGCGTACACATTTTGAAATTGTACCTCTCCCAGTAAATCTTAGAGACTTCAGTTGTAAATACTCAAAATGGCTGAGAGGTCTTGGTTCCACTTTAAGGACTGCCAGAGATTAAAATAGGGGTACCCTGCTCTGTATCCCAGAAGGAGCAAATGAGGCACCTATTTTCATTGTAGTTTTTGGGGTTCCAGAAGTGTCCATTTAACAACTATAACTAGAGAGAACAATGCACATCTAATATATATCCACCTCTTCAACACATCTCTTCTATGAAGTCTAAAACCTGACTTTTTTATGGTAGATTTTGCAGATTTGCCATGATTCTGTCAGAAATAAATACTTCTTTGAGAAAGAAATCCAGAGATAATACATCAATACACTTTTGTTGGATTGCTTATTTAGGGTGTTGAGTATCTACAGCTGTATAGTGCCCACCATAACTGTGCCAGACTTGGTGTCATCAGCTGAATGCAGCTGTCAAAAGAGAAATAGTACTTTATGAAGTATGAGGACAGAGGTAAAGCATGATGGCTAAGGGCTGCATGTTTCAACCCTCCCACCTCCCCTCTCTGATATAAGGTGTGCCCTAAGACCGTGTAAGTAAAAGCAGAGTTTAAATAACAATCATTATCAAGAGGCAAAACTGCACATTAGAACAATGCTGGCAAAACCTCTATCTTGAAACATATAGGCCAAGCAAAATCAAATTTACTACTACATAAATCAGGTGTACTGTAGATCTTTTAAGTTATATTTAATCAGACCATAAAGTTGCATTACTATAGAGATTATTGGTTCATTTTGCCAAGCTAATTCTGTAATGACTAAGGAAAGAGGGGTGTGGATACCATAGCACCATTATATAAAGGACTGAATTTCAAAAAGTTACACAGAATAAAACAAAATATTCTAAAGCAGGGGTGTCAGACTATTTTTTACCGAGGGCCATATCAGCATTATAATTACCCTCAAAGGGCCAAATGTTACTGTAAGAATGTATAAACGGAACTATGTGACACTCTTTATAAAATGAGGTCGCAGCCTGGGTTCTGCCCCTGGGTATTATGTTTGACACCTTGATGTCCAAGTCCGGGTTCTGCCCCTTGGTTTTATGTTTGACACCTTGAGGTCGCAGCCCGGGTTCTGCCCCTGGGTCTTATGTTTGACACCTTGAGGTCGCAGCCCGGGTTCTGCCCCTGGGTCTTATGTTTGACACCTTGAGGTCTGAAGCCAGGTTCTGCCCCTGGGTCTTAAGTTTTACATCTTGAGGTCGCAGCCCGGGGCTGCCCCTGGGGGCTTATGTTTGACACCTTGAGGTCGCAGGCCGGGTTCTGCCTCTTGGTTTTATGTTTGACACCTTGAGGTTGCAGCCCAAGATGTATAAACGGAACTATGTGAACCTCTTTATAAAATGAGGTCGCAGCCTGGGTTCTGCCCCTGGGTCTTATGTTTGACACCTTGATGTCCCAGGCCGGGTTCTGCCCCTTGGGTCTTATGTTTGACACCTTGAGGTCGCAGCCCAGGTTCTGCCCCTGGGTCTTACGTTTGACATCTTGAGGTCGCAGCCCGGGTTCTGCCCCTGGGTCTTATGTTTGACTTCTTGAGGTCGCAGCCCGGGTTCTGCCTCTGGGTCTTATGTTTGACACCTTGAGGTCGCAGCCCGGGTTCTGCCCCTGGGTCTTATGTTTGACAACTTGAGGTCGCAGCCCGGGTTCTGCCCCTGGGTCTTATGTTTGACACCTTGAGGTCGCAGCCCAGGTTCTGCCCCTGGGTCTTATGTTTGACACCTTGAGGTCGCAGGCCGGGTTCTGCCCCTGGGTCTTATGTTTGAAGTCACCTTGCGGGTCAGACCAGGCCAGCGGTTCTGCCCCTGGGTCTTATGTTTGAACCTTGAGGTCGCAGGCCCGGGTTCTGCCCTGGGTCTTATGTTTGACCAGGTTGAGGGGTGCCGCTTATGAACGAGGTCGCAGGGCCCCGGCGTTCTGGCCAGCCTGGGTCTTATGTTTGACACCTTGAGGTCTGAGGCCGGGTTCTGCCCCTGGGTCTTATGTTTGGCACCGTGAATTATAGTAACCAGTATCTTACCAGTAACTCACCACAGGGCGCATGCCCAAGTTACTGACCACTTTTGTTTTTCAGTTAATACCTCCCAGTTTTTGTATGTTTTATTTTCTCATTTCTGTTGTGCTGTGCATTTTTATGTTTCTGTTTCTTTTGCTTTTGCCACTGTTGCTTTCATCAGATCTTGACAACCAACACTTACATGGTAAGAATCTGTTTTTGTGATATGCTGTGCCTTCCTAGCACTCAGCCTTATTGTGACAAGCTGCTTATGGCTAGAAAATCTGTTTGTGTTATGCTTCTATCTGGAAAATCTTCTTTTGTCAAGCTTAATGAGTTTGCGGTGTTTAGGAAATAGTCTGGTGAATATAAGGCAATAAATTATTATCAAGATCACGTTAGAATAGTTCTATGACATTCCTACGCTACATCCAGAGATAGCAACTGTTGGCTTGGTTTGGTCCTGTAGTAGATTTTAGTAACCACTTACCAAGTACAAAAAGTAAGACCATAACTTAAATTCTTATTAATCAGACTTTGTAAAAGTCAGTGATTTGTGAATTTTCCTGGAATGTTGCTTTGGCCAATATTCCTGGTTTCTTTATGACCTCACTTTTTGTTCTGTGTATATAGTGTAGTGATGATTATATTGATGTGATATAATTTCAATATCTTATTCTGGGAACTATCGATTGGGATTGCTGTGTGCTTTATTACAGGATGTCTAGTGGTGATATAGCAACGAGTTTTATTTTATATTATGCATATCATGTTTTATTGCACTTGCTAAAAGGTACTGTGGCCAGATGTGACAACTCGAGGTGTCCACTATAATTTAATGGAATTTTTTTTACTATTTTGTTTTATATATCTGATACAATGTATACCTTAAGAGAAACAAAAACTTGATTTCCTTTGTAGAATCAGTTATACATTGAAACAAGTATGTTTGTATTGTATCATAGGCCTATTTTTTGTTGTTACCTTATATCACATACTTTAATATTGCGTGCATTCTTAAAGGACCCGTGGCTGTTTCCTGTGAAATAACTAATCTTGAACATTTTCTTTTATAACTCTGTCTTGTGCTGTTCCTCTGCTATTTCTTCTATAAATGTATTACTGAACCCGTCAGCTGGGTGTTACCAGTTAAATGTGTGTCCATGCACAGTCTGACATTGTCCAATCAGTGCTGACAGAATCGGTGTGTGCAAGAGAAACTCCCCTTTGAAAACTGGAATAGTAACACCCATCTGATTCAGTATTAAATTTACAAGGCATAACAGAGGAACAGCATGATACAGTTATAAGTGAAGATAATCCAGAATTATTGTTTCACAGGGAACGCAAGGATTTACTAAAACAGATATATCAAAAGATATCACATGTCCTCCCTTAGAGGGGGACCAGAATACAGCTACCGCTCCGGAGATTTCCAGAGTGCGGTTGATTTTGCGGGGAGATGTTGTGCCTAGCCAGGAAGGACAAATATCACGGCAGAATTTTACATGAGTAGCTGTACAGGCAGGGGTGTAGCTAAAGGTTTATGAGCCCTGGGGCAAAACTTCAGCTTGGGCCTCCTTTTTCCCGGGCACTGGCTCCCTGTTTTTTGTCGTGATGCA
Organism: Phyllomedusa bahiana; assembly: GCA_025379985.1. NCBI lineage: Eukaryota > Metazoa > Chordata > Amphibia > Anura > Hylidae > Phyllomedusa > Phyllomedusa bahiana. Next base: position 49,636 of record JAODAL010014661.1, read on the forward strand.
GAAAATAATTCCCACTTAAAGAGGTTGTCCAGTGGAAGAAAATTAATTTGCAGTGGCTCCAGGCTGCAGAAAAAATTATACCTATCTATCTGTCTCCTAACGCTGCAGCTGCAGAGCTCCCTCAGATCTGTTCCTCTTCACCTCTGGGTTCTTGCACTGGCACACAGCAGAGGCTCGCACTCTAGTCTCTTACAATAGATCGCAGGTCTCTTCTGTGTGTCAGGACGACAACCAAGTAAAGAAGATCATTGTGAGCTCCAATGCAGCAGCGGCTGACTGGGAGGTAATTATCACTTTGTTATCCATTTTAAATTAATTTTCTTCCACTGGACAACCTCTTTCAAAATCTCCATTTTCCAATTGTAGAAATGTAGCTACACACCCGGTTTACTTCATACATCCGAGGCCATACCTCTTTTTTTTACATACATCTCCTCACATGAATAAATCATATTTGCTACACTTATAAAAAATGTGATTTTTTTTTTCTTTTTTAGTTAAATATTCTTAGAGCCATTCATTATTTTTCTGATGATGGCGCTGTGTAAGGGGTTTTCATTTTCAGGACAAATAGATGTTTTCTTTGATATCATTACAGAGCATATGACCACTTTTTATTCTGCTTTTTTATGTGGCTGGTTAAACAAAGACTTGTTTCTGGCATGCATTTTTATTTATTTTTGCAGTGTATACCATATGGATTAAGTAATATGATAATTTTATAAATTACAGCATTAGGGACGTGGCAATAACGGTTATGTGTATCTGTTTTTTTATTAAAATTGTTTGTGTATTGTAGAAATAGAGGTTTTGTATTTGTTTATTTAAATACAGAAACTTTTTAATAACATTATAGGTCTACGCTATGTGATCACTTGATTTCTTTTATAACACATGGCAATAGATTACTATATTGCTATGTATTCTGCTTTTTGACATACATCCTATTAGACCCTGTCTCTGACTGGGCGTAAAAGGCTACTGTAAAGCGCATGAAGGCCCATAGCTCTGCTAACATTGTACTTCTATTACACCCTGATATGGGGATATGGGTAGGGTATAGTAGAAGATCAATTAGGGCATGTCCCCATGGCACAGAGCAAATACCGGTCGGATTACCCAACTGGTATTTGCTCTCTTTTGGGGCCGTGTACACGCCGCAGGCGGGCGGCTTTTCTGCGATGTTTTTTGTTCCCCAATCCATTATGTAGTGTACTAAATGGGGCTATGAAAAACTACAATTAGCTATGTAGATGGGAAAAAAAGTTATGACTCTTGGAAGGCAGGGATTAATAACATTAAAATGAAAAAGGTCTTTTGTTTGTTCCTGGCTGCGGCTGGATTGGATGCCACTGTAACAGGTGATGGCAGGCAATGGATTTTCTGTTCAGCCTGAGCCAGGGAATAAACAGAAGACCAAAGGAAAGGGAGGGCAGCGCTGGATCCTAGGTGAGGGAAGTGGTAAATATAACCTTTTTTCATTTAACAGGCCATCGGTATGTCAAAATAATTTTGCTAAACTTAGGAGGACAACCCTTTTAACTTGCCTGATCTTTTCTTTTCATGTTTTGTGGATCTGGTGGAGGAGACACACTGCTGCTGGTTAACAATGCCATGCTAATTTCCTAGGGGAGGGTGAAGACCTGGACAGGTGGGGTTCACTAGAGAAGGATAGAGAAACTGAAGCAGCCTGTACCTTGCGCAAAACATCGGCAGTTGTCACTGCTTTTTAAAATTTTTTTGCATCCCAGCCTTTCCAGAAACGTACAGCACCCGGGTCAGTGATATAGTGGACAGGTGGGAACCACAGTGAGGGACCTTCTATTAATAGTACATCACCTGTATATATTTTTTGCTGTCTTGAATTAGACTTTTTCAATTTTAGTGTAACTATTTTTGTTTTTACCAGTCACCAGTTTTCCTGAATGATATGTGGACCATGAAATCTATAACATTATGATGCATAATTATGTATGAAATCTGCATGTATCTTCTTACATCTCACATGGAGTCTAAACTATTTGGTAATGTATTTCTTTTTTTTGTTGCATTAACAAGATGCTGGGAAACTGGACATTTGGGACCCTAGTCTTTACAGTCCTGGTATTTACAGTGACGCTCAAGGTAATGGATAACGTTGGTTAATTCGCTGAGATTCAGTGATATGAAATGTAATCCAATTGTTGGACAACTCTTTCCAAAAATATAATTCTACTTAATCTGATTGTGGTTTTTATTACAGTGCCATGATCCTTTCATTTCTTACCATCTCTGCTAAACCTTCATGTATAATAAAACTACAGAGTTAGGGTGAGCGATGTATGGAGAGGTATAAATAGCATGTGAGTGGTTTCTAAAAGCAATACATGCTTAGTGTGAGAGGACTACGATCCATTTTTTTTTTTTTTACAAGGGGTTGTCCAGTCTAGACATCACTGGCTGGAGATCCCTTTGAATAAAGCTGACCTTAACAGGATATATAACAAAGGTTTTATAGAAAGAGGTAATCCTTTCAAATGTTTAGAAAACAGCAAATTATTCTATGCAGCAGAAACCTCAATACTGACAGCTACAGGGCTTAGGTAACATTTACAATAAATGCACATAGTTACATGAAATGTATTTTACATACAAGTCATATAATTTTTGTGTCTTGCTATTTTCAGCTTGCACTGGATACACAATACTGGACGTGGATAAACCACTTTGTCATTTGGGGATCCCTTGTTTTCTACATTCTTTTTTCTTTGCTCTGGGGTGGAATCGTCTGGTAAGTTTAGCTATAAAATTCTGGCCTTTCCAAAAATGTGCTTACCATTCAGGTATAGCAAATCCTTATCTATAACTGCAGAAATATACTGTTCACTGGAGGAAGAAGAAACAATAAAGAGGAAATGACTGCCAGATGTTTACACCACATAAGTATCTAAACCAATTTTTATTAATTATTTCCTACAGTTTGACCAGCAGTCTTTTTTGCCATTTACAAAACACATTGCTGACCACTTTGTTATTCTGTCTAGTCCAGCATTTATAAGTTGCTGCTTACAAACAGAACTTTTTCTACTGGACAGCACATGAGGGGATGGTCAGAAATAAGTAGCATGTGATGTTTTTTGCATAGATGATTATTCTCTGCAGCGCAGACATAATTCAGTTTAAATAGGCATGTCCGTATGGGGGACTGAGGATCAGTTTGCAGTTTGTTTTTGGTTATGGTTCTAAATACAAATTTTCCTTCTTTAATAAAGATGTAAAGTTTATCAAGAATGGTGACCTGTGTTGCCTTTGTCATCTTAAAAGGGTTTTCTCACCTTGCGGTTTCACTGAGTTTAGCACTTTTGCACTTACTCTGTCTCCTCAGGTTGTAGGTGGTTCTACAGCAGTGTTTAGCATATTAAACATCTAGTAAGTCATTACTCAGACAGTGCAGGAAATTATTATCTCTAACAAGATTACAGATAAAGCCATGCTTTTCAGTCCTCGCAGCACATGTACATTTTTATTTAGTAAAGCTATTCTTGATAGATATGTTTGCTTTGATCCCAGTCCATCAATGTGGTGACGTCACTCCCTGCTCTCAGCTAATCATAAGACATTTCTGTTATCAGTTAATCAGATAACAGATGTCCGTCTGGTATGCAGGTAACCATAGAAACCTGTGTGCACTTCAGAGCACATAAAAAACACTTCTCATGACTAAAGTAAAATCTATTGACCAATGTATTAAAAGTCTTCATTTAACTGTCTCTTTATGTTGAAAGCTAATCTTTGTAGTCAGAAAACCCCTTTAAACTTGTAGAATTTACAGCACAATACAATATATATTGTTTGGTTGGCTTCTGCTCTATTAGTTGTTTATTTAGGACATTACTTCTCTTGAAGTGTAACGAGCGGTTCCGCAGCCCATGGGTCAGGCTGCGGGTGCTCTCGTGCCCCTGCAGTGGCCCCTGGCTCGGGGGACGAGTGGCGCCGCGGCTCGTGTGTCAGGCCGTGGGCGCACTCGTTCTCCCGCTCCTATACACTTACCCGGCCACGCTTCTGCTTCCCCGCGGTCTCCTGCCGGCTGGCGCACGCGTCCCCGCTCCTTATGGCGCGTGCCATTTCTCTCAAATTTAAAGGGCCAGTGCGCCGGTCATTGGTTGATTGCCGGGCGCTGACCATATATATTGGTAACGCCTCCAGCACGTCCCCGCTGGATCTTTAGTGCCTGTTGCCTACTGAGAAAGCGTTCGCTCTAGTCTTGTCCAGATTACCGTGTGCCAAACCTTCTTGCCTACGTCCCACGACCACGAACCTTTGCCGCCGGTCCTGACCTTACCGCCTGTCCCCGACTACTTGCCTGCCTTACAATTTTGTACCACGCTACACCTTGACTGCCACCGCAAGCAAGTCTCATCAGGGTAGCCTGTAGACTCCCAAGCATCATCCGCTTTGCGGGGCTGGTGAACGGACCTACTTAGAATCCGCTCCCTGACGTGGCTTACACAGTGGATTCACTACCGTACTTGTGACAAGAAGTACATACTAGCTATGTATCACACAACTTTTTTATTAATTAAAACCTGATACATATCCTTTTCTTAGCTGTTTCTTTTTTTCTGATTTGTAGATTTTTTAATTTTGTTTTCTCTATATGACTATATGGAAATCCAATTTGCCTGAGCTGCTTTAAACTACATTTAGAGAGATGCTTTAGGCTATGTCTATATAGCATAGGTTTTCCGTCAGATTTTTGTCGGTTTTAGTATGTAGAAACTGCTGAAAATCTGTCAGAAAACAGTTCACATAAAGATTAATACAAAAAAACGACCTGTGGTCTACGCAAGTTGTTTTTTTCTTCCGGTTGGTTTTGGGCGCCGGCAGTTTTAGGAAAATTTAAAATTTACCAGAATCCCCGCAGAAAATTTACTATTGAATTTATGTAAACCATTGGATGGTTTTTGGTGCGGTTCTGCTGAAAAACCACCCAAGTGTTTAAACAAGGTACATAGGTCTCACCTATTTAAAAACCTGTAAAAACTGCCTAAAATACCACACCAAAAACCTCAACAAAAACTAAAAACCACCCACACAACCGGTTCAAAGTGGTTTTTAGGTTTTGGTTTCCAATCAGTTTTTTGTCCTATGCAGTGCAGACCTAGCCTTACAACAGCTTCACGGGTATAAAAGCGCATAGAATCTGACTCATTGACTTCCATAGGAGAGTTGTCTAGGTATGTTCTGTGACCTGGGAAGAAGTCAGGAGAGGGAGAGCTGTGACTATTTCTTATTGTGAATGGTGAATCCTGTGTTATCTATATACATTGGTGTCACCTTTCAGTGTTAACCTGCCTGTGATAAGGCGATTCCTGTACAGCATACAAAAACTATTGTATTTTCGCCGGTTTTAGGATTCTAAAACCACTGAAAATCTGACCATTTTGGATGCCCATAGATTTTTTATTTTTTTTTCAAACTCCTTTTTATTGATTTTTCACTTTTACTTTTACATCAGCAAAGTTAATAAAATGCATATTATGTACATTTTGTCGTATAAAACATGTGAAACAGATATCAAATCATTACACAGTCATTACACAAAGGGATCCATGTGTCACAAGATTTTCCAACATACTAGCGCCCTAGCCTCTCATTATTCTAATCAGACCGAAATCAAAAATTTGAGTTGGGTAGTAGATGCGAACGATCACCTCTGAGAGCGTTCTCTCCTGATCTACCACCCTCTTCTCCGAGGTCAAGCTTCCTTAGTCGCCTGTACCTCGGGATGCCCATAGATTTTAAGAGAAAAAAAACACCTGTAGTCCAGACATGTCGGTTTTTTTCTGCACCGGCAGATTTTGCAACATGTTATATAATCCGCTGCCGTTTTGCGTTTTGTCATTAGTTTCCTATATAATCAATTGTATGGATCAACGGCAAATAAACGAGAACCGACCGTGTTTTTTGAAAATACAGTGACAAAAACTTCGGTCGTGCATTGGAAAAACAACGGTCGTCTTTCCTATGGCTTTTGTCTGATGCTGTGTGGATCTAGCCTAACAAGGTGACTGGTAAGAAGTGATCTCTACAGAAAGGGAAGTGTCAGACTATTATTAGGCTAGGGCCACTACATAGGACAAAAAACTTGTCGAAAACCAAAACCTAAAAACCATTTTGAACCCGAGTATTTTGTCAGTTTTTTTTGTCCAAAGCAGCTGGGTTTTCCATGGGTTTTTTGGGTGGTTTTTAGTTTTTTTGTTGAGGTTTTTGGGGTGGTTTATGGTCTATGTTAAAAGTTCTCTTTCAGATTTTCAAAGGTTCCTAGATACTAAAAACCACAGAAAATCTGATGGAAAACCTATGCTGTAGACATAGCTATAGACTTCAATAGTAATTTTTTTGCCAGACTCTGGCTGATTTTACAACTTGTTCCTGAAACCTAAAACCTCCAACTTTGAAAACTGACCAGAAAAAAAAATGACCTGTGTAGACTATCGGTCATTTTTTGTATTGAAGTCTATGTGAAAAGTTCTCCATCAGATTTTTAGAGGTTTCGAAATACTAAAAACCACCGATAACGTGACGGAAAACCTGTGCTGTGTAGACATAGCGCGGGGCAGACGTTTCTTATCAGATTTTCGATGGTCTTAGTATTTTGAAACCGTTGAAAATCCGATGGAAAAACGTCCACGCAGACTTTAATACAAAAAACGACCTGTACTCTACACAGATTTTGTTTTTTCTGTTCGTCTTTGGGCGGCGGTGCTTTTAAGAATATATTGTAAAATCTGAGTCCAGAAAAATTACTATTGAAGTGTATGTAAACCGCCAGACGGTTACGGCAGTTTTTGGCTCGGTTTTTTAACAGTTCTACTGAAAATGTGCCCAGGTATTTAAACAACGTAAATTAATTTTGCATACATTAAAAACTGCCCAAAAACCATCCCAAAAATTAGAACAAAAACACAAAACCACCCAATAAACTTGTCTGAAACCCATCTGCTTTGGACAAAATACTGACAAATTACTCAGGTTCAAAGCAGTTTTTTTCGATTTTGGTTTTCAACAAGTTTTTTGTCCTATGCGGTGCAGACCTAGCCTCAGGCTTACTGATCAGAGGGAAAACTGCAAGGATTTTATTTAAAAATATAGATAGTGATAAGAAAAATGTAATAAAACCATCAAAAATTTGTTAAAAATGTTTAACTTACAAACTTGACTTAAAGGGGTGTTCCAATACTTTGCTAGCACATTGATAGGCTCTATCATCAAAGTGTAATAGATGGGACCTGCAACTTCTTGAGAATGGGTCTCAAAAGCCTCCATTCAGGAGAGTCCCATAGAACAGAATGGAGAGTAGTGTGTAATCAATACTCTGTTCTGAATGGAGACTTTCGGGGGCCCATTTCCCAAAAAAAGGTGCAGGTCCCAGACATGGGACCCACATCTATCGAACTTTGATAGCATATCCTATCAATATGCCATTAAAGTGTGAGATGGGAACACCCCTTTAAGAAAAGGCCATTTTCTGATGACACATTCCGTTCCAAGTTTTCCTATGTTACTGTTGCTCTGGCACTATTTTGGCAGTAAAGCTGCATGTGATGTCTGGATTTGAATAAAATGCCTGTGGGACATATTTTAATTATTAACGCTCACTGAACTTTAGCTGACATGCTATTATTCTACACTAGTATTGTATTACAGTTGGTTCATGTCGGGCATGCTCGGTGTCTGAAACCTGCTGTTTGAATACTTTTTGTTGTGTAAAAAATTTAAAAGTACTATACCTTTATTGGTGAAAAGAAAAAATTATAATTGCAAGCTTCTGAAGCACCTTCATTAGCCATCTTTAGTATTCTATTTCTTTAATGTCATGCTCTTCTGTCATTTATTTTTAAAGGTATGGTTTCATGTAGTTTACTTTACTTGGAGTTCACATGAAAACTGTGTGACATCTTCAACCACCATGTAGAAATGTCTCGTAACATATCTTAAATGTTGTGCTCTTTTCTCATTCATTCTTTTGTAAACTTGCCTGGTGAAGAGGCCTCTGAAATGTAAAGACTTAAAATCAGGGGCGTAACTAGAGAAGCCAGGGCCCCATAGCAAACTTTTGGATGCCCCCCCCCTCCCTGACCACGACCATGTACCAGGACATGCTGTTAGATAATGTAGATAATACAAGGGGCAAATACCTCACCATACATATCACCATCATACTGCTACCAAACAAATCCACTATACCAAAACCAACATTACCAATAACGCTATTACATAAGGACCTGATTATACCACCAGAACACGACCACAAATTACCACCAAATAGTGACTGAATAATAACCCTACACTATTACTGATCAGTACACAAAGACCAATACTGTCTAATAATAATAATAATATAATAATATATTGACCATATAGTGGTATACACCAGTGTACACAGGCTTTTCTCTGCAAGACTGTATTATCAACCACCATACAGTGACCATATAGTGGTAGACAGCAGTGTACACACATGGACTCTGCAGTACTGTATAAACCACACATCTGCAGTGACCTCCATATAGTGGTAGACAGCAGTGTACACAGGCTCTGCAGACTGTATATTACCTCCATACAGTGACCATATAGTGGTAGACAGCAGTGTACACAGGCTCTGCAGACTGTATATAACCACCATACAGTGACCATATAGTGGTAGACAGCAGTGTACACAGCCTGTGCAGACATATAAGTGATTACAGTGCAGTTACATCTTGTGACTCACAGGTGACGTTTCTCTGATGAGTCGTTGACTTTCTCTTTTGTTCTGCATCCGGTCCAGTCCGCCATCTTGATGACATCTCCCGACCACTTGTCCCTGCAGATTTAGACACAAATATCTTAGAATCCTGACTTTTCCAGCACCTGCCCCCCTGGCTATATGGGGTCCATTTAGGCAGGCAGGGCTTAGATAGGATATATGGGGCCCCAAATAGGCAAGGTTTAGGTAGCCAATAGAGTGCCCATATAGGCAGGCAGGGTTTAGGTAGCTATAGTGAGCCATACAGGTAGACAGGGGTTAGGTGGGCTATAGGGGCCATATAGGTAGGGTTTAGGTAGCTAAAGGGGCCCCTATAGTAACCAGGGTGGGGGTATACAGGCAGGCTTGTGGGGGTATACGGCAGGCATAGGCGTACAGGCAGGCATATGGGGGCTGTACAGGCAGCATAGGGCTGTTAGGCACGCAGGCAGATAGGGGGCTGTATAGGCAGGCAGGCAGATAGGGGGCTGTATAGGCAGGCAGGCAGATAGGGGGCTGTATAGGCAAGCAGGCAGATAGGGGGCTGTATAGGCAGGCAAGCAGGCAGATAGGGGGCTGTATAGGCAGGCAAGCAGGCAGATAGGGGGCTGTATAGGCAGGCAAGCAGGCAGATAGGGGGCTGTATAGGCAGGCAAGCAGGCAGATAGGGGGCTGTATAGGCAGGCAGGCAGATAGGGGGCTGTATAGGCAGGCAAGCAGGCAGATAGGGGGCTGTATAGGCAGGCAAGCAGCCAGTTAGGGGGCTGTATAGGCAGGCAAGCAGTCAGATAGGGGGCTGTATAGGCAGGCAAGCAGGCAGATAGGGGGCTGTATAGGCAGGCAGGCAGGCAGATAGGGGGCTGTATAGGCAGGCTGGCATATGGGGGCTTAGGCAGGCATATGGGGGCTATAGGCAGGCATATGGGGGGGTATAGGTAGGCATATGGGGGGCAATAGGCAGGCAATATGGGGGCTATAGGCAGGCATATGGGGGGCTATAGGCAGGCATATGGGGGGCTATAGGCAGGCATATGGGGGCTATAGGCAGGCATATGGGGTATAAAACATAATTAGGCTGTGCACATCTAAAATATATTCTGAAAAAGAGCATGGTGAACTGAAAGGCATAGCATAATCAAACAAAATATGGCACACTAAAGACTAAGTAACCTCAAGGTATATAGGAATTGAAAGCATTATGCTAAGGAATATGAAAAACCGGGACTCTTATACAGTATTGATCAGATTGTATAAGCCACCTCAAACGTCAAGGGGGATCCCAGGCATGAGTCCCTCACTAAATGTTACGTCACTAGGCGTCAATCCAGACTGCAACTTCAGGGTATGGTGAGGAATAGCAATTGGCATTATCGCATGGTTTAAAAGAGGCGCTGAGTGCAGCAGCCATGAGATTGCCAATCTAAATGAACTACAAAATATTAGGCGTGGCACACTAAAATATATTCTGAAAAGCGATTTGGGGTGGCTAATACAATCTTTGGATCAATACTGTACACTATGAGTCCCAGGTTTTTCTATTCCTTAGCGTATGCATTTCCAATATTATATACCTTGAGGTTTATTAGTCTTTAGTGTGCCATGATATTTTGTGTGTATGGGGGCTATAGGCAGGCATATGGGGGGCTTGGCAGGCATATAGTGGGCTTAGGCAGATATGGGGGGCTAGAGGCAGGCAACTGGGGGCAGGTAAAATAAGAAACAACTTACTCACCTCGGTCCACGCTCCCCTGATGCGCCGCTCGCTCCGGTCTGCTGCTCTCCCTGCAGCCTCTGCGCTCAACGCGCCCACGTCACCACAGAGGGCCGGCAGGGGGAAGTAACAGAGCGGAGCGATCGGCGCTCCGTCCTGCTACTACCGAGCAGCGCTGCCTCTGAACGCTCGGGCCGGAGGGCCCGTGCGCTCAGAGGGAGTATGCGCTGGGCCCCGCAGCTCCCCGCCCGCCGCAGTGAACTGTTAAGGTCACTGCCGGTGGGCCCAGGAGCGGCATTACCGGGGTAGCGGACGCAGTAGCAGCTGCCCCGGGGCCCCCTTAAGCGCAGGGGCCCCGTAGCAACTGCTACCCCGGTAGTTACGCCACTGCTTAAAATGTAAATGTGTTTTTCTTTAGTCCTGTCAGCAGCACAGTATGGGGAGTTCTCTGTTATGCAGACTGATAGGACACATAGAAGGCTTAGGATATGTTCACACAACGTATTCTCGGTCCATACTTTAGTGCATTATTACGTTTCAATGCGCTTAAAGTATGGGCAGAGAATACGGTAATTTATAGCTCTCATTAAGAGCTGGGATTACCTGCTCTTTCCCCCAGCGCTCAAAAAACGCGCCTGGAGAAAGAACTGACATGTCAATTCTTCCTGGCGATTACGTGCTGGGGAGAATGAAAGTCATTGAGAGACTTAAGTGGTACATAATGGCAAGCCAGTCCTTCTGAAGTTGCAGTCGTATAGCGTCACGCCCAGTACCTGCCGCTACACACACTGTATATTATCATGTGAACATACCTTAAATGAGCTTGTATTGTCTATAAGGAGTGCACAGACTCCACCGTCTTGTGTAATTTAAAATAATTCAGACTTTCTAGATATGAGATTTCTGCTGCTGACAGGACTAAGGTGAAATCAATTTAAATTCTAAATCTTCAGTTTTTCTTGTGCCCTTGTCAGCTGAACAATATGGAAATATAGCATGCAGATTCCCTAGGGAGGAATCTCTCACACTGACCTCAGGATTGACCTCCAAAAGGAGGCATTATCTGGTTACAAGGAGCTTAGGGAGGGATGTGACAGCTCTGAAGGCATGAGAACTAAGCACTGCAGGAGGTCGGCAGAGCTGTGACTTCCTCTCCCTTCCACTGCTCACACAGAATGATGATGATTACTCAGGAGGGAGCAGAGAAGGAGATGACAGCTCTCCAGGCATGAGAACTGACCATTGCAGGAGGTCTGCAAAGCTATGACATCATCTCCCTTTCCCTGCTCACACAGAATGAGGACTGGAGAGGGAGCAGGGACAGGGAGGGAGTGTGATGAGGTCACCAGTCTTCAGTGGGGGAAGACACGCCTACTGGGAGGAGAGACCTGCCCCTGGATTTGAAGCTGTAAGCTCAAGATGCCTGTGAAACCCTGTACTGAGAAAACCCCTTTAAGGAGCAGAAGTGAGAAAATTGTATGCTATAGCCCTACCTGCAGTATACTTGCTTCATGCATAAAAAACTCATATTTTATCTGTTTTTGTAAATGAGTCATGTTCCTTCATAAGAATCAGATTTAAAGGCACTTCATTTTGTTTTACAATCAGCTCTTGGGTATTGTTTGACTTAGATGTATCTTCTTATTTCAGGCCTTTTCTAAACTATCAGAGGATGTATTATGTATTTATACAAATGTTGTCCAGTGGTCCTGCATGGCTGGGCATTATACTCCTTATTACGGTCAGTCTCCTCCCTGATGTTCTTAAGAAGGTCATATGCAGACAATTGTGGCCTACGGCAACAGAAAGGATCCAGGTAATCTACCCTCCCTTCTTATTGTTGGTAAACATTTGCTCTATTACTTACAAAATATGCAGTAATAAAGAACATGAGGTTTTTATAACTGTTTTAGCATGAATAGGGCAGCAAAAATACGGAGAGGCTTATGCATGTCATAGAGATTTAGACACCTTTTTACCATGTTTTTGTGAATTTTCCTTACTGTATGTTTACCTGCAGTTGAAGTACGTAAGCTAACAGTCACGCTTCCCTTATATGCATTATATGTCTAAATGTAGTAAGTTAGTACTCAGATACTGTTATCTGCTTCTAGTCTCCATGGTCTATTAGTTTTATATTTCATGTGATTTGTAACCAAAGTCTGGACGGTGAAAGAAAAGCTCAATGTTTATTACATGCACCTATATTATCTGATATGTCTGCTAAAAAGTGAAAAGAATCTAACGACAAGACATTCTTGTATATAAAAAAAGGGTTGTGGGTACCCTTGCCATAAAAGTGCCCACAATAGTACACTACATATTAAGATCAATGTCCATTCACTTTATTGAGCTTTTATTTCGACTTAGACTAATATGCATTCGCATTGCTTTAGTGTTTAATGAAACATCCCTTGTGTTTCTTCTCCTTCTGCTTCTTTCCTATCCTGTTTCCTACCTGCTTTGCATAAATAACTACTCCCTTGCTTACACATTGCACGTGGGCACCTGCTGCCACCTTCTGGGGATATCACAGACTAAACAACCGTGCCTATCAGTTGAGCAATCCACCATCTTTATGCTCTCTCAGACCACGAATATAACTTTCTAATGGACCTAAAGGTGATACTTTTTTCTGTCTTTTGCATGGATATCCAGACTTTCTTTTCTCTGTGTTTCTGTTTTTTAAGGTGTCAGTCTTTAAATTAGACATCCATATACAAATAAATACCTGTGGAAACCATTGTTAAGCATTTTACCTATACCCCGGTATGGCATGCGACAGTATTAACAGAGTGCTTACAGAAAAACTTTACACTAGATGTCTTAGGTTTTGTCTCGAACAACTAATAGAAATAAGATCAGAAATATTTGGTTATGAGCTAAAAAGGTGGAAAACAAGAGTTGGTAGTGATAAAAAAAACCTTTTTAGATCTGGTTAGTGGTAGATAGCTTGTTATGACCATTAGTAATCCGTATAGTATGTTCCACAAGCCGTGTCAGTCTGAAGTGCCTAGGGCCCACCAGTGGAGTTGATTCTGGGGGCCCACCAATGAAGTTGATTCTTAGGGCCCATCAGTGGAGTTGATTCTGGCAACCCACCAATAAAGTTGATTCTGGGGGCCCACCAGTGGAGTTGATTCTGGGGGCCCACACTACAGCTACTGAACATGACTGTACAGGCCTTTTACACACTGCCTCTGGCTTTTTGCTTCTTTTTTTCTGCCTCTGGTTGCATATGCAATTGAAAAGCAATTTCAAGTCGGTCATGCTCAGAAGCCCACCAGGGATTTTCCCTATCAGCTAGTTCGGGCCTGCCCACAGAAATGCATAAAGTGGTACCAGCAGTCCATAGCTACTTTTCTGTCTACCCACCCTGTTGCACTGGCCACTCAATAGTCAAATTCCATGGAAGTCTTTAGATATTGACTGAGTTGAGTGATATCATTGTTGCTTTATTTTTTTTGCTGATATCGGCTTCACCTATGTAATGTTCAGGTTCGGACCGGCCAACAGGCGAGCTTGGGAAGCACCTGGTGGGACCCTGTGCTTGGCTGGCCTGAAGCTGAAGGTGAAAAGGCAGAGAAAGAGATTCAGAAAGCAAGTTATGTGCAGTATATGCAGTCAGGTACTTTAGCTGTAGGAAGGGTCCCCAAAATAAACTCCACTGGTCAGCTCTAGTCCGACACTGGTCATTTTTATGGAGAGATGTTTGGCCATTAGCTATTTGTTATGTACTGTATGTGTTTGTGTATGGCATTCTATGTACTACTGATCAGACCATAGCCTGATCTACAAGTTTATATTATACTGTATTAATATTGCTGACAGTGAGTGATTGACCAATAGATATTTAATACCCGCCAATTGCTTTTTATAATTATGGTGGCTTTCAGAGAGATGTCCCTTGTTAAAGGGGTTGTCTGAATTATATTTATTAAATATACCACTTTATGCATTTCTGTGGGCAGGCCCGAACTAGCTGATAGGGAAAATCCCTGGTGGGCTTCTGAGCATGACAGACTTGAAATTGCTTTTCAATTGCATATGCAACCAGAGGCAGGTACCTTGATCCCAAAAAATAACCATATTTGCCTGCCCACCATTTAGCGTTGCTACTGTCCATCTCCCCTTGTTCTTCATTTGACTTCCAGCCCCTAAGTTCATCTTGAGGCCTATACAGCCATTAGCTGCAGCAGTTACAGTATGTGCCATTGCTGTCATCACCACTTGGAGTCATTCACTTCCGCACAGAGATGTCTGGTAATGGCATGTGATGGCTGCAGCCAATTAGTGGTGGTAGCAATCTGAATCTGATCACAGGAGCCAGAAGTCAATAGAAGAACTATGGGAGATGGCAGTCCACAGCAGCACTAAATGAAGGTCAGATGGGAGGCAAGTATGTATTCTTTTTATTTTACTAGGGCACTAGTAGCCTGCATATAAATCACTTTAAATAAACTCGAATTGGATAAGATAGACTATTTTTCCATTGCGAGTATATTTTTTGTGGATTCTGCAACAAAAATCTGATCCAAATCTGCCCTTTATAAATTTGGCCTATTATTTTCACCTGCCCATCCTTGTGTTCCATCAAAGATACAGAGGACCCCTGGTGTCTAAAAGCTGCTATTGGAATAACATGCTTGTTCAGCCAGACTAAAAGCACGTGTTAATGATGGAGTAAGGTTGATAATTATGGGACAAATGAGTTGTTCTTATGTGTATGGTTTCCTTAAAGGGGTTGTCTCGCTACATTGATTCATCTCTATAGCTATAGCGACCTGAGGAGCTGATACAGCCCATACAAGATTGGATATCTAGGAATAGGTAGGACACTGTTAATGGACATATTTTGCAATGTGACTTGTTTTTGCAAGATCTTTAACATAAAAAGCAATCCTTGTAGTGAGACAATCCCTTTAAGTCTTTGTACACCATGATAGGAAAAGTCATTTTAAGAATGTGTATGATAACGATTAGAAAATAAAGATTGTCGTTATGTGTACCACATATTGATTTTAGTACACCACTAGGGTGTGTGTTGGCTATTGTTTAATGGCCTCCTGCCAATACCATACATCAGATTGTGCTCTTTGCCAGTAGGCACAGAACGTTTGGCAGAAACAGCAGCAAAATCTTTGGAGGATTTATATGCCTGTTAAGATTAGTTTTATTTTAGTTTTATTGTGCCTACTTCTATTATTTAAGACTTTTGCTTCTATCTTGCAAAAAATGTTCTGAAGCAATCATTTTATATCACTCTTCATGCCTGCCTGAAAAATCAACTAACTCCACGCTGTAACTCACCGCTATTCAGCTCAGATTATGGTTACGCTAAAATTTGTTGCTTATAATTCAGTTTTTCAAAGCACGTCAGTAGCACATTTTTCTATTACTCTTCCACTGTTCCAAATGTTCCCATTCTATAGAATTACAACAGGGACCAAAGGATCCACAGGAAAGCATCTTTATGTACAAAATATAGAATATATATTACATTTAGCAACATATTGTACCAAGTCCACCTGCAGTACTGACCGCTCCAGCAGGGGTGATAGGTAGGCTGAATAGATAAGAAGACAGTCATTCTACAACAGCTACGTATGGGAGACTAGTTTAGTTATGCAGGTTTGCCTTTTTTCACATTGCAACAATTTATAAAACAGCAAACCGCGCTATCACCCCATTTAGATATGCACTTTACAGGCCTAGATTAGTGTGGACTTTCCACATATCAGGCAGGTATATGATTCTTATGTTTGGTCAGCAGGGGATGGTGTTCATGAAAAACCATGGCTAGTGTGCTAGAAAGAAGTGGATATAGAATACAGTTTACTAAATAATACAATATCCTATAGAAATCTTATTTTTGCATGTTAACTTTTATATCTAACTTTAAAGATCTTGTGAACATGCAAATATAAAGATGATTTTTAATAGACAGCAAGAGTTTATTAAACAGAAGCCGATTTAATGTATATAAAGATATCTCATAGCGGAGTATGTCATCTACACGCCATGCTCCTGAAACATGATATTTTTGTTTTGTGGCGCTTTTATAACATAGCAGGTAAACATCTGTTTTAGCACACTAGGTAAACCTTTCTTCAAATACAACATATCTAGTGCAGGAAAAGTTAAAGAGGTTCTCAACTTTGGGCTATTCATATATGGAAGAAGGGTCCATTGAGAATACGCTGATAACACTGTTTTCCCCTACTGGGACCTCCAGCAATTAGCTTTAATCCATGTGAAAACATGGCAGTAAGTGTTCAATTTTCCTGCAGCGCCACCACAGGGGAAATGAAGCATCACAGTGTACATTGAAATCAAATGGTTGGTTGTGTAATGCAGGACATGACAGGTCCTCCAAAGTAAGAGATGTCACCACTCTTGGCTACTACTCCATTCTGGCCAAGAGATGAGTTTCCTTGACATTGGACCATTCTCAGTTATGTCAGAATGCTCTACTAGGGTATATGAAGATAGGTTTTCTAAACCTGGAGAACCTCTTTAAATTAGATAAATCCATTACATCTGGATGAACATGTACCATAAGTAGCAGTAATGCAAACACTTTAATGCCAGGTTATTCTACACAGCACAGGAATACCATCAGTTTTTCAGCATATTCAGTATTTTGAATTAGCCGAAAATCTGATGGTACCCTGTGCTGCATAAACGGCAATGTTGAAATCCAGGCTGAAGTCTATACAGCATGGACTGTTTAACATCGTGTTTAAAATCCGACAGAACATGCAACTTGTTGTATATTCCGCTGTATTCCACTCGGATTTGCTGAAACAGAATTTCAAAAACAGACTGCATCTTTTGCACAAATCCATGCCAAAAACCTCAGTTCAGCAATGTCAAAATGTTGGATTTGAACAGCAATTTGACATATGCTGTGTGGACTTAGCCTTACACAACATCAATGTATAGCTTACATCATGTAACTGACTAGTTTCTATTAATTTATATTTAAAGGGGTTGTCCAAATTTTTTTAAACTTTAATTGGGAAAAGGGCTGCTGTAATAAAAAAAATTCTCTACTTACCTCTCCACTTAGCTCTGTTTCTGCAATTATGCTCCCAACTGTTTGCCCATTTTTTCTGTCCAGTTTCAGGAAGTCAGCTTATGAACGATTGAATTGCTGCAGTAGTCATGTGCTATTTCTTGATGTCATCCACTTCTGAACGGTGATGTCAAGAAATGGCACATGACCACTGCTGCCAGTGATAGGCTTCAGTTTTCACTAGACTGCCCAAGAACTTAAAACAAATTAAATGTTTACTGCATCCCTATCTCAATTTAATGTTTTTTTTATATATATATATATATATATATATATATATATATATATATATATATATATACACACACAAACAGTGGAGGAAATAATTATTTGATCCCTTGCTGATTGTGTAAGTTTGCCCACTGACAAGGTCATGAATACTCTATAATTTTAAGGGTAGTTTAATTTTAACATTGCGAGATATATATTATATAAATTTATTTGCTTTTGCTGAGAGAAATAAGTATTTGATCCCCTCCCAACCATTAAGAATTATGGCTCCTACAGACCAGTTAAACGCTGCTAATCAACTCACTACCTGCATTAAAGACAGCTGTCTTAACTAGTCACCTATATAAAAGACTCCTGTCCACAGACTCTAACCTTTACAACATGGACAAAACCAAAGAGCTTTCTAAGGATGTCAGCGACAAGATCATAGACCTGCACAAAGCTGGAATGGGCTACAAAACCATAAGTAAGACGCTGGGTGAGAAGGAGACAACTGTTGGTGCAAAAGTAAGAAAATGGAAGAAATAGAAAATGACTGTCAATCGACATTGATCTGGGGCACCATGCAAAATCTCACCTCATGGGCTATCCTTGATCATGATGAAAGTGAGAGATCAGCCTAAAACTACACAGGGAGAAGTTGTTAATGATCTCAAGGTAGCTGGGGCCACAGTCACCAAGAAAACCATTGGTAACACATTACTGCGTAATGGTTTAAAATCCTGCAGTACCCGCAAGGTCCCCCTGCTCAAGAAGGCACATGTGCAGGCTCATCTGAAGTTTGCCACTGAACACCTGGATGATTCTGTGAGTGACTGGGAGAAAGTGCTGTGGTCAGATGAGACAAAAATTGAGCTCTTTGGAATCAATGCAACTCGCCATGTATGGAGGAAGAGAAATGCTGCCTATGACCCAAAGAACACCATCCCCACTGTCAAGCATGGAGGTTGGAACATTATGTATTGGGGGTGTTCTTCTGCTAAGGGCACAGAACTACTTCACTGCATCAATGGGAGAATGGATGGAGCCATGTACCATAAAATCCTGAGTGACCTCCTTCCTTCCACCAGGACATTAAAAATGGGTCATAGCTGGGTCTTCCAGCAAGACAATAACTGAAAACATACAGCCAAGGCAACAAAGGAGTGGCTCAAAAAGAAGCACATTAAAGAGGGAGTTGAAGCTCCGAGTTGCCCAGCGACAACCTCAGAATCTTAATGATTTAGAGATGATCTGCAAAGAGGAGTTGACTAAAATTCCTCCTGATGTGCGCAAACTTCATCATCAACTATTAAAAACTTGTGACTGCTGTGCTTGCCAACAAGGGTTCTGCTACCAGGTATTAAGTCTTGTTTGCTAGAGGGATCAAATACTAATTTCTCACTGCAAAATGCAAGTAAATTTATATAATTTATACAATATGACTTTCTGGATTTTATTTTGGATATTTGGATCTCTCAATGTTAAAATTAACCTACCTTTAAAATTATAAATTGTTCATGTCTTTGTCAGTGGGCAAAGTTACACAATCAGCAACTTGTCAAATTATTTCCTTCATTGTATATTTATGTTTTAGTTCTACAGATTACATTAACAACTAGTACTGCATTCAGTCAAAGTTAATATTTTAGTACCTCCTAAAACAGCTTGTGGTTCAATGTTTAAATGTAAAAGGTCCACTTTAAAAATACAGGTTCTTTTTCACAGCATGCATACACATAGTTGTGTGTGTGTGTGTATATATATATATATATATGTATTAACATTTATATGGAAGAGACAATCCTGACTTCATAATGTAGTACAAAATAGTAATAATCCAGAACTTTTGAGGTACCATATGTTTTGCTTTACGTATAGTGGCAGCCCCTCAACACCCATTGTATGTACTTTATCTCTGATGTCACTGATTTGAACTGCATTATCTTTAACTACACAGTTTGCATCAGAGCTCTGAAGAATAAATGTGGACCTTCACTACCAAGGAACTCAAGTGTTGACCTTTAGGGCGCGTTCCCACTGCACAGGACAAATACCGGCCGGGCCAGCCGGTATTTGTCCTGTTTTGCGCCCGTCCCCACGGCCGCGGGGGGACGGCTTTTCTCCACGATGAGCGGAGAACAGCCCTCCCCCTCCCATTGAGAAGCACATCTTCCGTCGGCAAACCGGACGGAAGATTGTGCTTCTACAATGTTTTCTGAGCGGACCGCCAGCGGCAAAACCTGTGCAGTGGGGACTGCTGCACAGGTTTTGCATAGAGCACAATTGTGCTCATTTTCGGCCGGTTTTTCAGGCGGTCTGAAAAACCGCAAACCGGCTGAAAAACCAGCCGAAAACCCGTGCCGTGGGGACATGCCCTTAGAGTAATTTGCTACTAATCTGGCATGGGGCTATTTGTGGTACATACCAAATTTGCAAAATGTAAAGACTACTAGGTGGCGTTTAGGAGAGCAGCCTTGGAAATGGTATTTAAGGTGGTATTTGACTTGCTGCAAGATATTGGTAAGATTGTTCATGCAGCCATAATGACCAATGCAAATACACATCTTACACCCATGCATGTTCAGAGCTTAGTGTTTTTCCTCATCCTTACAGAAGATATTGAAACAAAATTTGGAGATTGAAAGGGGACTCCTAGAAGATTCCAGTGCTGTTGACAGATAAGTTCAACAAATACTCTAAATAGGTAACCATAATACATAGGTCTGAGCAAAGTGCATTTTGTTTTTTTTCTGCTATGATAAAATTCTGGACATTTCTCCTCCAAACATTTTGTGGCGAGTGACATCTGTAATCTCAAACATCTTATGCTATTTAACCTTGATGTTTAGCGTTTGAGTATAACCTGTAGACAGTAACCACAAAAGCGCAATATTGCTTCCAACTATAAAAAACTTCTACTTTTCTACAACTGTTTCCATTTTTAGAAAAGACAGAAAAAAGTGGAATAAAAATCTTGTTGAAAACCATCATAAAGATGCTGTTGATAGATCTGTTCCTGTATGGATTTTTAATTTTTTTCCCCTCTTTTAGTACTTATGTAGTGCAGTTCATTCCTTTTAGGCTATGTCCACACAGTGTCTTTTAGGACGTATTTCAAGGCTCAATTGTGAAGCAATGTGCTCAGAAATACATCCTGTAGTTAAAGTAATCATAGTTCTCATAGAGAGCTATAATTAGATGCCATCTTCCGTGCTGCGTATTCAACGCCGGGGGAAAGAAGTGACGTCACTTCTTTCCGGCGTATATGCGGCAGGGATATGAAAGTGAATGGGGCCGGCCGTGGGCCTGATCACCTGCGCTTTAGAAGAATGCACTGATGAGCGCGTTCTTATAAACACACGTCGTCTTGCGGCACGCAAAGGTACACCCCTGTAAGACACCTTGTGAACATACCCTCTGGCATTCATATGTTAAATAAACTACTTGAGTGTTCATAGATATATATAAATTTTATTAAGCTTACTTGATGTTCCTTGTAATTTAAAACAGAGGCAAAATAAGATCCATCAACAGCAAGGATGGTTTTTTTTTTCCTATGTTGCACAAACTGAAAATTGAAAAAAAAAAAAAGAAAAAACAATTGTGCTTATTGTATATCCAATAATTTACTAAAATCTAGTGCCAATGAAAAATGTCCTTGCTGTATTGTTTGCGCATAAAGTAAGTTTTTTCTTTTTCTCACCAGAATGCTTCCAGCCTGTCTCAGGACCACGTTTCTGAGTTCACACCTCTAGCCTCCATGCAGAGCCCAAGCTACCAAAGCAACGAATTCAACAGTGCTGCGGCCAGCAGGTCTAATTATTATTCTAAAAAAGTGATGCTCACTCACTGGCAAAGCAATGATTATTTCAAACTCCCATCCCTTTTTGGCTATTCCAATACCCGCTATAGCTCCAGCACGGGCTCATACCTCAGCAGGTCAGGCTTGGAAACATCCGTGTGACACATCACCACTGCAAGCCTTTAGAAAACTCTTTTTTTTATTTTATTTTACACTATGGGAGATGCAGCAAAATGATTGTCTAGTAAAACTGTAGCCTCATGGATGCCTACTTGCTGTCTAACCATAGGAGTCATTGCTCCTTCCTTGGCCTATGGCGATGGTGGTTATTTTTTTAAACACTGAAGAACAATTGTCACAGTCTGGTACTGTGTGACTGATAGCACTGTACATTTCCCTCTTTGCTGTCCAGAGATTTATGTGGTATACGAGTCATGTCTGCTTTCATTGTTTTATACTACTGAAATGTGTGTGGATGATTTTTACTACATGTTGTAGTTGACAAGTTGATATTTGATGGAGCACAATATGTCATATACACTGAAGATCCTCCTCTCTTTTTCTCTCCTCTGCTGGTACCAAAAGAACAAGCTGGTGTTTCGCTTGTGCTCATTTCTGTTCAAGAAACTCTGTCTAACGCTCATTTCATTGTAAGTTGCCAAATCTATTCATGTAATCCTTATGTTTTCCAAGTAGCTTTCCCTAGGACCTCCTAGATGTGTGCTGTGTCCTGTGACATCCAGTTTCTTACTATCCGTGTATATTTAGAAGTGCTGTTAACTTAGAACATTTCTGAATAACATATCATGGAGTTCAAGCATTATAAAATATAGAAATGTTTAAGATGGAAAAAATTATGTAGTTCAAAATACATGTTACATGTTGTGTAAAATATCTTAGCCTATGTAATATTTTCTGGTTTGGTTTATGTTCGATGTAGTAGAGCTGAATTTACCACCCTGCTCTCAGGATGAAATGACATTTTCAGGTCTGCTACATCTGTAGTTTATTGCTTTCAGCCTTCCCTCTGTACATCATAATACTGTGTGTAGTAAACCTGTCATATGTTGCAATAACCTCCGCTTCGACCATACACCAAATTTGTAGAGAGGATACAATACTTGCAAAATAACACATAATAAAGAAAAAATGCTTTTTTGTGACAATGCAGTTTATTGACGTGAACAAATGATGTACTTACACTGTGTGTAGCTATATGATATGTGTCATGCATACATAGATACTGTTGTGCTTTGGATTTGGGTAGGGCTGGTTCGGCCTAATCCGAATATTGCAAGTGTTGGTGAGAAAACTGTGCAACATGACACCAGCTTTCTTCCAGACAGCAAAAAGAAAAGTATATAATCAATGATTGCAGGCCAAATTTGGATCAGGCCCTAACCAAATCTGAAGTGCCACAGTCATCTATGTATCTAGTTATGCACTGATGATATGTGTATACAAACAAAAGCACCTGAAACAATGTCCCCCAAGACCTGTTCAATGGCCAAATTACTGCACATATAAGAAATTGTAAGAATATTGTTTCCTCTCTTAAATTTACTTTGTTGTTACATCCCCAGAAGAGTTCTTATGGCTTAATTTTGACCACCATAATTTAGTGCGTATGGTTGGCTGGAGTCCTGTGAGGGAATACTTTGGTGCAACAACATCGTCAACAACCACCATGGAAGGAAAACGATGAATTGCTGTCAACCCCCGTGCAACCATTTTTTCCAATAAATCTAAAATGAAAAACTAAGTAACTTTGCATATGATCTTCTTTCTATAGTCATTTTTCACACCTCCGAAGGCCCCTGAGCAAGAAAGAACTGTAGTTGGTTTCATCTTCATTTGCATCCTTAGGATACACAGCTTCCTAAACGCAGCCATAATAAGACTAAAACTAGATACAAAACAGTGTAATGCTGTGCAGCGAAAATTGATTTTTTACAATATCTAATTAAAAATATACAGTATTTTCATGGACTTTTTTTTTTTAAATGAAATGTCTTTCACCCTATTTGGGAATGTTTTTTCCCTAGTAAAGAGTGCTTATCATTATAAATAATATTTCATTAACTGTTCTGCAATTATTATCTCAGTTTATTATTTTCAGTGGTTGTAGCTCCAATTTCAGTATTTCCCTGACTGTATACCTCAACCCACCCATCAACTCAGCAACTTGGGTCACAGACGCACACTATCAATCATCCCCCTTTGGAACTTTTTCAGGTTTTCCTTATGCTCATAAAACAGATTTTTAGAACAGCACAAGTGATATTTCTCATAATGCTTCGAGCAATCTCTGGCCTTAGAAATCACATGCTACATGTACAGCATGTGACCACAGAGGTCAATGATTGGCTGAAGCATCATGTGATTCATGAACATGATGTTATCAGTGAGGGAACAGGGAGAACACTGGAGCTTTAGGCTATGTCCACACGGCAGAGGACAAAATACTTGTCGGATTTGAATCAGAATCCGACCAGTATTTTACACTAGGTTTTTGTTTTTTGGACAAGTGTTTGCCACTTTTTTTGCTGCCATTTTCAGATTTCAGCTGTTCCATTCAATTGAACAATTTCAAGTGAAATACAGCGAATTAAAGAACATGTTGTAAGTTCATAGGTAGATCATAGGTAGACCTCAACTATGAGAAACAAAATGAGAAAACAAATCCAGAAAATCACATTGTCTGATTTGAAAATAATTTATGTGCAAATTATGGTGGAAAATAAGTATTTGGTCACCTACAAACCAGCAAGATTTCTGGCTCTCACAGACCGTCTTCTTTAAGAGGCTCCTCTGTCCTCCACTCATTACCTGTAGTAATGGCACCTGTTTGAACTTGTTATCAGTATAAAAGACACCTGTCCACAACCTTACAGTCACACTCCAAACTCCACTATGGTGAAGACCAAAGAGCTGTCAAAGGACACCAGAAACAAAATTGTAGCCCTGCACCAGGCTGGGAAGGCTGAATCTGCAATAGACAAGCAGCTTGGTGTGAAGAAATCAACTGTTGGAACAATAATTAGAAAATGGAAGGCATACACGACCACTGACCACTCCCTCGATCTGGGGATCCACCCGATCCCGCAAGATCTCAACCCGTGGGGTCAAAATGATCACAAGAACGATGAGCAAAAGTCCCAGAACCACATTGGGGGACCTATTGAATGACCTTCAGAGAGCTGGGACCAACGTAACAAACGCTACCATCAGTAACACACTACACCACTAGGACTCAGATCCTGCAGTGCCAGACGTATCCCCCTGCTTACGCCAGTACATGTCCAGGCCCGTCTGAAGTTCGCTAGAGAGCACTTGGATGATTAAGAGAAGTATTGGGAGAATGTCATATGGTCAGATGAAACCAAAGTAGAACTGTTTGGTAGAAACACAACTCGTTGTGTTTGGAGGAGAGAGAATGCTGGGTTGCATCCAAAGAACATCATACCTACTGTGAAGCATTGGGATGGTAACATCATGCTTTGGGGCTGTTTCTCTGCAAAGGGACCAAAATGACTGATCCATGTACATGAAGGAATGAATGGGGCCATGTATCGTGAGATTTTGAGTGCAAACCTCCTTCCATCAGCAAGGGCATTGAAGATGAAACGTGGCTGGGTCTTTCAGCATGCACATGATCCAAAGAACACCGCCAGGGCAACGAAGGAGTGGCTTCGTAAGAAGCATTTCGAGGCCTAGCCGGTCTCCAGATCTCAACCTCATAGAAAACCTTTGAAGGGAGTTGAAAGTCTGTGTTGCCCAGCGACAGCCCCAAACCATCACTGCTCTAGAGGAGATCTGCTTGGAGGAATGGGCAACATACCAGCAACAGTGTGTGCCAACCTTGTGAAGACTTACAGAAAACATTTGACCTCTGTCATTGCTAACAAAGGATATATAAAAAGTATTGAGATGAACTTTTGTTATTGACCAAATACTTATTTTCCACCATAATTTGCAAATAAATTCATTCCAAATCAGACAATTATTTTCTGGATTTATTTTCTCATTTTGTCTCTC
This sequence comes from Phyllomedusa bahiana, assembly GCA_025379985.1. Taxonomy (NCBI): domain Eukaryota; kingdom Metazoa; phylum Chordata; class Amphibia; order Anura; family Hylidae; genus Phyllomedusa; species Phyllomedusa bahiana. Next base: position 75,245 of record JAODAL010014661.1, read on the forward strand.
ATAGTTGAGGGCTACCTATGATGTCAATTACAGACTTCTCATCTTTTTAAGTGGGAGAACTTGCACAATTGGTGGCTAAATACTTTTTTTCCCCACTGTATGTAGACTACAGCTCGGATTTTCTTTTTTAGGTCTATGGGAATGATTTACAGAGTTTTGCAGATCCTAAATACTGAATCCACTTAAAAATCCGATCGTAAATCACTGTCGTGTAGACATAGCCTAACAGCGGTGGAACAGTGGTGATGGGAGAGGTAAGTATGGGAGGTGGTAGAGTATTTGTGAATCTTGGAAAATCCCTTTAATAAAAGCAGGCTGTGCAGGGAGAGCTGAAGGTTTGAAGCTTGAAGTGAGAGTATTGAAAGTCTAGCTACTATGAAAATAAATAGGACATGAATTGCTGATCATTTACATAACTGGAAACTAATAATTGAGATGATACCAAGGTTCAGATGACCACACTCAGTGTGACTGTAGCCAATATTGTAAAGGGTAAAAATTCAGCCTTTCTGGAAAAAACAACTAATTTTTTTTGCCTAGTAATACAAGTATAGAGAACCCCAAATATGCTCTCATTGTCTACTAGCAATATGAATACAATGTTAACTAATGGAAGTAAGTTGTTTAAAATGTTCAGCACTGACAGAGATTACCTAGAGTGATTTTTTGCATTATTTCAGACACTCAGCTAGGGTTTGTGGCACACGCCAATCTGTCCATCGTTCACTGCAGTTTCATAGACGCTAATAGTGCTTGGCACTGTGAGATCAATACTATGGGGGCCATGTATGAAAACTATCTAGGTCTTAGACTTTTTTTCCCAAAGCAACCAATCGGAGTGCTATTTCATTTGTTCAGAGCACCATAAGAAATAAAATAGAAGCTCTAATTGGTTGCTACATGTGGTCCTTTGTCTTTTTCCCCAGGTGACCATTACCGTTGGATTCTATTTGCATTTGACATCAAACTTCCAAATGATAACAAATTCTTGTTCTAAAATAAAATGTTATTGACCAGAAATTACTTTGATTAAAAAGAACAATCAAAATATACTGCTCAAAAATAATGGGGACACTAAAATAATTCCAGTTGCAATTCTTTATTTATTACATAGTGGAATGCATTGAGAATAATAAATAAAAATGATCTATGAAAATCACAATGGATATCCTATGGAGTCTGGATTTGTAATTACTCAAAATCAAAGTGGAAAATCAAATTTCAGGCTGATCCAACTTGCAAATGCCTCAGGACAAGGAAATGAGGCTCAGTAGTGTGTGACCTCCATATGCCTGTATGACCTCTCTACAATGCCTGGGCATGCTCCTGATGAGGCAGCAGATGTCCTTCTGAGAGATCTCCTCCCAGACCTGGATTAAAGCATCAGTCAACTCCTGGAAGTCTGTGGAGCAGCATGGCATTGGTGGCTGTAACATGTCATGATGTCCCAGATGTGCTCGATTGGATTCAGGTCGGGGGAATGGACAGGCCAATCCATAGCATCAATGCCTTCACCATGCAGGAACTGCTGACACACTTCAGCACATGAGGCCTAGCATTGTCATGCATCAGAAGGAACCATTAAACCTGCATATGGCCTCACAATGGATCTGAGGATCTTATTCCGGTACCTAATGGCAGTCAGGGTACCTCTGGCTAGCACATGCTTTCCCACACCATTACTGACCCACTGCCAAACTGGTCATACTGGAGGATGTTGCAGGCAGCAGAACATTGTCCACGGCGTTTCCAGACTCTGTCACATGTGTTCAGTGTGAACTTGCTCTTATCCATGAAGAGCACAGGGCATCAGCGTTGAACCTGCCAGTCTTGGTGTTCTCTTGCAAATGACAATTCCCATGCACGGTGTTGGGCTATAAGACATGTGAACGTCAGTCCCTCATACCACCCTCATGGAGTCCGTTTCTAACAGTTTGAGCAGACACATGGATATTATTGGCCTGCTGGAGGTCATTTTGCAGGGCTCTGGCACTGCTCCTCCTGTTTCTTCTTGTACAAAGGAGCAGGTAGCGGTTCTGCTGCTGGGTTGTTGCCCTCCTACGTCTCCTGATGTACTGGCTTGTCTCCTAGTAAATGCTCCATGCTCTGGACACTGAGCTGACAGACACAGCTAACCGTCTTGCCACAACTCGCATTGATGTGCCATTCTGGATGAGCTGCACTACCTGAGCAACTTCTGTGGGTTGTAGACACTGCTTTATGTTACCTCCAGGGGTGAGAGAAATGAAAAAATGCAGAAGTGACCAAAACAACAGCCAAAAAGGATGAAAACAGAGAAATGGTCTGTGATCACCACCTGCAGAACCACCCATTTCTAGGGGTTGTCTTTCTAATTGCCATCATTTCTACCTGTTGGCTCTTCCATTTACACACTATTCTGTTCCTAAAAATGTTTGATTGTGGCATGTTTTGTTCATATAGTGAATTAAAGTAAGAGGTTTATTCTTTTTAAACTTTCTAATGTTAACATTATATTTTTTATTTTATCTACTCAATAAAAACATCCCATTAAATACATAAATAAATCACCATACCTCCAATTTTTACAAAAAGGGTTTGTTTTTTGGGGTAGCTTTTCTTGTAAAAATTGGAGGTATTAAGTAAATATCATTACATGTTAAGCTTTAACCTCAGTTCAATACAGTGGTATATAAATATTTCACTTGGAGGGTTATTATTTCTGGCTACAGTAATATGCAATGTTAACATTAAAAACGTCTAGGGCAGTTAGGACAACTGCAGTCCTCAGGCCCACCAACAGGTCATGTTTTCAGGATCTCCCACAGAATGCACTGACAGTAATTATATCACATGTGCAGCATAATTACATCACCTGTGCAATGCTAAGGAAAGCCAGAAAACCTGACCTGTTGGTTGGGCCTGGAGGACTGGAGTTGGGGAACACTGGTCTAGGGTAATCTTAGAAATCTATGTGCAAATTCATTGAGCCTTTTGTATCATACAAAGACATAGACCGCACATCCTCAAAATATACTTTTGATCTAATGCTTCTCAGCAAAAATTAGAACAATGAACATCAGGTTCTTAGTATACTTTTGAATCAAACGGTATAGGCCCACTTGACACTTCACTTTGTATCATAGTTGCAGAGAACACTTTTGTCTATAATAACCAGAGTCACTTTTCCTCAAGTGCAGAAAAAAAAAATAAGAGTGGATTATAAACGCTGGCAACATTATGTAACATGCTATGTGATCCTAATATGTTTGGTTATTTATGGGATGTTATATATATAAGACTGCAAATACAAACCTGCAATGTACTGGATTTTTAGAAATAAGAAGGCTACAAAGGTCTAAAGCATTAAAGCTGGTCAGTAACATAGATAAATAAGCTCTTGTGCTGCTAATAAGACACAGCATGGATTGACCTTGCCATCCTAACCATTACAAGAGAGCAGTAAGAGATGTTTGGTAACCTTGGAAAGTTTGTGCACACAAACAGGAGATACGATCTGCTCTAGCTCTGAAAGAAAGCAAACTCAGAACTGCAATATATTTGGTAGTAGTCTTAAAAATGCCTACATGTTTAAAACTAATCCGTGTGATGAGAAAAGCCCTTTAAGGCCAACCATATATGCAAAGTAGTATTACATAGTAGACATAGTAGACATTCAACTGAATACCTGACCCTGCAATACATGGGAGCAAGAGCCTCTGATATTTAGCAGCTTTCAACTTTACCTCATAGATGGATGTCTGAATTGTGGGTCCTCCAATGAGGTCTATTGCACTAAAGAGATATATGAACTGAGGTTGTATAAATGACTTTACTTCTTTTAAAGAGGTTTTCTTATCACAAGGATTAGCTTTTAACATGTAAGGAAAGGCAAATGAAGACTATTACCTAATATATTGCTGTGTTGCTTTTGCTTTGTTCAGGAGATAAATAAGATTTTAGATACTGCTAGTGTACACCAGTTTCTCCCTGCTTAAGGTCAGTTACTCCCTGCTGAGTCTTATCTCGAGCACAGGAGCTTGTTTATCTAACTTAATGACAAGTTTTAACCCTTAGAGCTCTGTAGCTTTGTGCACTACAAATTGTAAACCTTCTGCACTAAAATCACTGTAGCAGGAATAGCTAGTAATACCAGAGCTGATAAGCCAATCACTGCTGTAGAACCACCCACAGCCTAACCAGTTAGTATGAGTCTGAAGTTGGCTGTGGCTCTGTGAAACCGCATGGTGAGACAACCCCTTTAAGTATGTTTTTACATGTATTTATGAATTGAAGCACTACGAAGATACATTTGAAGAAACATACAAGTGTAAAGTGTTATAAGATTAAAGCTTTAGAGAATTTGTAATCTGCAAAAGAGAAGAGATTGCATTGCATTGGCCAGATAAGGCACAGAAAATGACATTTCCTCAGTTAAAGTAATTGTACACTTCATATTTGTTATCTTATCACTATTTTCTCAGCTAGTAGTAAGTCCAGGTGTCGCCGCTTGTTTGAACTTCTGTGAAATATTTGCTACACCTGATAGATGTTGGCTTTATAGACTATGAATTGCTATATGAACTCCTTATGGTAATGTTGTGTGCCGCCATCTACCACTCAGTGCTTGCCATGCTATAGAGTGTATTAGAGGTCGTGCAGTCAGTAACTTTCTGTATAACCTTAGTGTTTTGCTGGTTTGTGTAAAAATCCATTTCCTTACATAGTACTTGCTATGTGGGTAAGCATTTTCCGGTGTGATGTAAAAGCCATGCTATATGTTTTGAGCCAGTCAGATGTCTGCCTCCATTCTGCTCCCCTCTTACAGCATGGAATTGCACATAGGCTTATACAGAGATACTACATGTGCTATCTACTATTTCATGATTTATATTCCCCTTTCTGTAACATCTCTCCTTGGGGAGAGCACCATATAGGTGGAGTTTTGAATTGCCTTTTTGCCCTCCACTGAGTATCTGCATATCACAAGGCATTATGGGAAAGGATCTGAGAAGCTCAAGCGCCCTCTATTGGATGTACAGTGCCTTGCGAAAGTATTAGGTCCCCTTGAACTTTTTCATCCTTTTAATACGTTTCAGGCTTCAAACATAAAGATTTAATTTTTTTGGTGAAGAACCAACAACAAGTGGGACACAATTGTGAAGTGGAACGAAATTTATTGGATATTTTAAACTTTTGTAAAAAATAAAAAACTGAAAAGTGGGCGTGCAAAATTATTCAGCCCCCTTAATTTAATACTTGTAGCGCCACCTTTTGCTGCGATTACAGCTACAAGTCGCTTGGGGTATGTCTCTATCAGTTTTGCACATCGAGAGACTGAAATTCTTGCCCATTCTTTCTTGGCGCACAGCTGGAGCTCAGTGAGTTTGGATGGAGATTCGGTCGTAAATTTGTGAAAGCTGGAGACTCAGTGAGGTTGGATGGAGAGCGTTTTGTGAACAGCTGGAGCTCTAGTGAGGTTGGTGGAGAGCGTTTGTGAACAGCTGGAGCTCAGTGAGGTTGGATGGAGAGCGTTTGTGAACAGCTGGAGCTCAGTGCAGTTAGATGGAGAGCGTTTGTGAGCAGCAGTTTTCAGCTCTTTCCACAGATTCTCGATTGGATTCAGGTCTGGACTGTGACTTGGCCATTCTAACACCTGGGTACATTTATTTGTGAACCATTCCATTGTAGATTTTGCTTTATATTTGGGATCATTGTCTTGTTGGAAGATAAATCTCCGTCCCAGTCTCAGGTCTTTTGCAGACTCCCAAGAGGTTTTCTTCAGGAATGGTACTGTATTTGGCTCCATCCATCTTCCCATAAATTTTAACCATCTCCTCTGTCCCTGCTGAAGAAAAGCCCAAACCATGATGCTGCCACCACCATGTGTGACACTGGGGATGGTGTGTTCAGGGGGATGAGCTGTGTTGCTTTTACCCAAACATATCGTTTTGCAATTGTGGCCAAAAAAGTTGGATTTTGGTTTCAATCGGTACCAGAGCCCCTTACTTCCCACATGTTTGGTGTCTCCCAGGTGGCTTGTCGCAAACTTATAAAACAAGACTCTTTTATGGGTTATCTTTGAGACTGGAAATGGCTTTCTTCTTGCACTCTTCCATAAAGGTCCAGATTTGTGCAGTGTACGACTGATTGTTGTCCTATGGACAGACTCTCACCACCTCAGCTGTATAGATCTCTGCAGTTCATGCAGAAGTGATCATGGGCCTCTTGGCTGCATCTCTGATCAGTCTTCTCCTGTTTGAGATGAAAGTTTAGAGGGCGGCCGGGTCTTGGTAGATTTGCAGTGCTCTGATACTTCTTCTATTTCTATATGATCGCTTGCACAGTGCTCCTTGGAATGTTTAAAGTTTGGGAATCATTTGCTTTATCAAAAATCGGTTTAAGCTTTCCATAACATGTATCACAGACCTGCCTGGTGTGTCCTTGGTCTTCATGATGCTCTTGTGCTTTAAACAGAACCCTGAGACGATCACAGAGCAGGTGAATTTATACAGAGACTTGATTACACACAGGTGGATTACATTTATCATCATCAGTCATTTAGGACAACATTGGATCATTCAGAGATCCTCACTGAACTTCTGGAGTGAGTTCGCTGCACTGACAATAAAAGGGCCGAATAATTTTGCACGCCCCGCTTTTCAGTTTTTTATTTTTTACAAAAGTTCAAAATATCCAATAAATTTCGTTCCACTTCACAATTGTGTCCCACTTGTTGTTGATTCTTCACAAAAAAATAAAAATTTTATATCTTTGTTTGAAGCCTGAAATGTGGCAAAAAGTTGAATAGTTCAAGGGGGCCGAATACTTTCGCAAGGCACTGTAACAATTCCTCTATTTGCTTCAGACTCACCAAACCTTTAGAAAGCAAAAGGGATATTAGCCAAGCCAGTATCACTCAACTGCAGACAGCTGTTTTGGAGTTTTGCTCCTCATCAGTGCAGAGCAGAGTGTACTGGCTGACTGCGTGGAAGGCAATGAGTGGCTCAGAAAGGGGAACATCTCTCTTTGGGGAGAGCACCTTATAGGTGTGTGGAGTTTTGAATTGCCTGTTTATGCCTTTTTATGTTATACAGTTTTTCTTGACCACAGGAGAAAACCAACAGGCACTCAAATTCTCCTGCTGTACAACTAAAGAGGTTGTCCTGTGAAAAAATAAAAAATTCTCAAATGGCTTGTCTTAATCTACACTCATCTCCATGTGATGTTTTCTGCGGTAATTTGTGCCTTTGCCGTGCTGTGTTTGTAGCCTCCTTCCAGCCGAACAGCAACATATCGGGCAACATGAATGAGCGGGGCTGTGCCTGTGTTTTGGCTATCTTTAGGCAAAAAAACTATTGTAGCCCTGTTCTATAGATATACGAGCTGTCGTATGCCAACACCAGGCATGGCACAATTGAATGTGCCAAAGATATGAGACAAAGCTATGCTATGAGATATGCTCCAAAGATATGCTATGCTGTTCTATGCAAGGTAAGGCACAGCACACACCAGATTTATGGACCCACATACAACAGGCTCATACATACTGTCACATTCTACACTCCTCTATACCGATTTAGAACTGGTGTGTTGGCGCCAAGTTTCATACATCCCCTCCTGTTTGAAAGCTGTTCCACTTTAACCTATAAGGGAATGTTCACACAGCGTTTTCTAGATACGTGTTTTTCGGACCCAAACATGTATTTAAGAATGCGACGTGTGATTTACATTGATTTCAATGTAAAACATGTAGCGTTGTTCAGATGATACGTGTTTTACAAGCGCCTTTCGGATGCATTTAACGGATCCGATCAAAGAGTTGACATACCAGTTCTTACGCATCCAACACCCTATTAAAACTATAAGGTGTGTTTCTGCTGCACAGAAAACGTATCCAAACTTGCACCACACTTTTGGATACGTTTTACATAGCGTTTTTCAAAACGTTTTTCGGATTGAAAAACGTATTGAAAAACGCTGTGTGAACATCCCCTAAAGCTCCAGGTTCCTTTTGCTTTTTCAATCCCCCCCAACCTTAGTGTATGCCCCCTGTTTTCTCCCTTGGGAGACAGAATCAATGGGTGTGGCTTCAAATCCTGCCCTGAAAAGCCGCATCACTTTGGGCACCTGATCTTCTAGGCGCCACACACAACTTTTTCCTAAGTTTCCAGCTTTCTGTCACCCATCAGGTCATGTAGAACTGCAGAAAGCTCACATTTCTACTGGACAACCCCCTTAGGAAGAAGCAAATATATGACAACGCTTAATATTTTCACATCTATAGTAATACTGATTTAGAACAAAAAATGCGGTGAGTGTGCTGCATTAGACATATGAAACTAGGGCTCAAATCAGGCTTGGAAGGTTTATTCTAAGGTAACTAACCATCCATTTAACCCCAAACAAATAGAAACACAAAAGGGTATTTAAAGGTATTCAACATTAAAAAGGGTTTTGGGGGTTTCCAGGTTTTCTTCTTGGGGGCCCTAGTTTCCATATTTGAAGGAAGTAAAAAGCATGAAACAGCAGTAAAGGAATTGGAATAAATGCTTCTGTAATTTCTAAAGAATTTCTAAAGAATTAAGGCATGTTCACACGGCTTAAAAATGGGCCGTTTTTTCGGTCCGTAATTACGCGGCGAAGTGCCAAATAAGGGCGGAAAACGGCCCATTCATTACGGTAATTCACAGTTTTCATGGGGAGAATATGGTTTATTCCCCCCCGCCGGGCGAAATCCGCCGGGGGGGGGAGATAATTTCACCTGTCATTTTTCTAGGGGTATACGCCGCTACAGTGATAGTTATGGCCGGCGAAGCCCCGGCCCCCCCTGCTTACTCCCCCCTCTCCCCCCCCCGCCCACACGGCGTAATTGCGGGGCGTAATTACGTCCCGCAATTAAGCCGTGTGAACATAGCCTTAATGTGCATTTTTATTTGAGGTGATGCTGGATTTTTTCTAATCTATTTTGGAAGTAGCTAAAACTTGCAGTTTATAAAATTGTCAGTGCACCCTCTTTTTTTCATGGAAGCTGATGCACAGGGTGAGAACCTAGGTTTGGGTGAGCTGTCTTAAAGGGGTTTTGCCACAATCTCATTTCATACCTCCTGCATCCAGCTCTTCAGCCCTGTGTACTCAGAAGGGGTGTTTTTGTGTTTGTTTGAATTGCATATCATGTGCCCCCGCAGGATACATCACCAGTTTTTCCTCTCTGTAGTCAAAGAAAGGTCGTTTATGTATAGAGCTGTGCAAAATACATTTAGCTCAGAGGTAAAACTTTTTGGCCTCCGGCAAAAGGGGGCCCTGTTCACCCCCTGCAGGAACCAACCCGGGATTTATTTCTCTATCAATGACAGCCCTCTTGGGGTTTCTTTTTTTTCATTTTTTTTCCCTTTTTGGGGACTAATTACAAGGAAGGAGTTTCAATGACAGCACCTGGGGTTTGAACACTCAGTAGCTGCCTGGGAGGAGAAGTGATATCTAGCATGGCGACCAGGCTGAGGGCTCTCACCCTTCGTATCCCCTGGAAGGCTGTAAACAAGGGTCAAAAGGGGTTTTCACACAACTTTTTGATCCGTTTTTGAATGCGTTTTAGGGGGATCCTTTTTAACCGCAAAATGGTGCAAAAAAAAAAAAAAAAAAAAAAAAAAAAATAAAAAAAAAACGTATTTTTTTTTTTTTTTTTTTTTTTTTTTTTTTTTTTTTTTTAATGCTTTATTTAAATCAACCCATCAAAACAATTTAATATAACCATCAAAGACCAAGAAAAAACCTTTTTTTACCCAGGTCAACAACTGTACTACACCTTAATTTTGAACCCGCCCCCCCCACTATTTTTTTTTGAATTCAACCAATAGTTTGCAAACCCACCCCCTGAAAGAATAAAACAACATTTTTAAACAAATATAAATAAATATTTATAAACAAAATAATATTTAGTAACAATATATTATTTAATAAATTTTTAAATTTTAAATTTTTATACATTATATTAATATAAAAACTAACAAAAATATATTTTTATATTATAACCAAATATTATATAATTTTTTATTATATATATATATATAAAAAATATTATTTAATTAATTATATAATTTATTAAATTATACTTATATAAGTTTATAAACAAATATAACCCCCAAAAAAAATATTCAAATTTTTAAATTTTAAATTTAAAACCAATGCGTTTTTACGGATGCTTTTTTGGAACGAAAGCGGATCCAAAACGCACCCCAAAGTATGCTGCGTTTTTGGATCCGCTTTCGGGGATGCCCAAAAAAGGGACTCCATTTTTCCTTTTCGGGTTTTCTTTTCGTAAAACGCAAGAAGAATTGACATTCAATTCTTAAAACGGATCCGAAAACGCATAGATCACTGTGTGAACAGCGATCGCTTTTGCCCTTTAAAGCAATTTAACACACGACAATTGTTAGATCCGTTTTCGGACCCTAAAAAGGATCACAAAAAATCGTGTGAACAAGCCCCAAAGGACGCTAAAAAAAAAAAATGGGGGGCAAATTTTTAATAAGATGAATGGTGAAAATGTTTTTAAATTAAAAAAATTTTCCCCGTCAATTTTACTTTTGGGGAAAACCCCTTTTAAAAGGGGGTTTTCCGTGTAAAAAACCTTTTTTTTAAATATATTTTGCAAAATTTAAAAATTTTTAAAAGGTAAACCCCTTTTTCAGAATCCCCATCTTTTGACCAGAAGAAGAGCAACTAACCCGGGGGGGCGATTTATAAAAGTGTCTTACTTTTAGACAGTGTAAAGTTAGCTAGACAGTCTTATAATGCGCCAATTTATCATAGTGTTGATAAATCTGGTGCAGGTTTTAACTGTTGTCCCAATTTTTGTACCATCTTTAAGTTGGCTTACTTTTACGCAAAATTTGGTTTTTTCGTTTGGCGAAATTTTTTTGTCGCATTTAAGCCACGCCCTTTTTACGAAGCCATGCCCCTTTGTCGGACGAGTTGCAAAAGCACCTAAATGCTAAACAATAGCAAAATTTTTCGAAAACTTGTTTTTGTGCAAATTGAGCCAGAATACTGGCGCAACTACCTTGATAAATCTGCCCCAGAGTGTATTTCTCTCTGGAGGACCTTTCTTGTTCTGCTTTACAGGAAAATGAAACAACCAGGTTTTCCCTCAGCTTGAAGCTGGTTGCTTGGTATGCTTAGTAGAGGCACACCAGCTAATTGTGAAGGGACCCTTCTAACAAGTAGAGAATGGCCAAAGTGAAGTACCCCTTTAACTATGCGTAGATTGACACTAGGGACAGAAAGGGAAAATTTGCATGTCTGCATGCACTGTCCCAAAATAAAGAATCCTTTTTTTGGTGGTGTGGATATATGATGGAAGCGAGCGTGTAAATGCCATCTGTTTTAAGAAGTCCTTCTTGTTTTTTTTGGTTTTTCT
>JAODAL010014662.1:0-86641 GCA_025379985.1 Phyllomedusa bahiana
GGGGGAAAAAAGCCAACTGTACACATAGCTCTATACTAAAGGAATAGTGCTCACACGGGCCTGACCCCGCCAAACTGTCACATAGTTTAAACACAGAGAATATCTCAGCACGGGAGCCTGACACGCCAAACTGTACACTGCTTTATCCCCTACAGAGAATAGTGTAGAAAGGGAACCTGACACCGCCAAACTGTACCTGCTTTAAACTACGAGAATAGTGCTCACAAAGGGCCTGACAACCCCCCAAAATGTACACATAGTCTATACTGCAGAGAATAGTGCTCCACAGGGCCAAACCCCCGCCAAACGACACATAGCCATACTACAGAGAAATTCAGCGGTTTGGGGTCTGCTGCGTTCCAGGAAAGGGAACAATTTTCCATTCCCAAAGTAAGATGAGGTTCAAATCATACTCCCGGGCCCCTTTTTTAATTGTGGGTATGCGGGTTTTAAGGGTCATGCTGGGTGCGCGGGGATGGGAAGGGTCTGTGATTTTTTTCTGGGGTTTTTAAACCTAAGTGTGTTCCTAAGATGGGGACACCATTTGACTGTTGTGGATTTAATTTCAGCTTCCCAGCCCGTTTGGGGGTAAAAAGAAGGTGTTTTTTGCTCCCCATAGCTTTTAAAGGTCATCGCGATAATGGATCCCACTATCGAAAATCGTCTAGATAACCCGCCAATTGACTATCGACCCGATACGATAGTCAAAAATAATCGCTCACCAACAGTAGGGTTAGCAGGGTGCAGTGACCCGTCTGCTCCGGGGCCCCATAACCCCTAGGGTAGTAGAGGGCAGTGACACCGTCGCTCCGGGCCCCCTACACAGTAAGTTAGAGATGGGGATCATTTTTCTGCTCCAGGGCCCATACACGTAGGGGACAGAGGTGCAGTGACATTTGTTCTCCGGGGCCCCCCTAAAAAAGAGGGGTTTGCAAGGGGGCAGTGACTTCCCTGCCCGGGGGGCCAAAACACAGTAGGGTTAGCAGAGGTGCGTGACATCCTTGCTCTGGGGCCCCAAAAACAGAGGGTTAGCAGAGGGGCAGTGCATCCTCTGCTTCGGGGCCTCTACACAGGGGGTTAGCAGAGGTGCGGACGTCCGGTGCTCCGGGGCCCCATACCAGTAGGTTACAAGGTGCAGCGACATCCGTCTGCTCCGGGGCCCCCCATACAAAAGTGGGTTTACAGAGGTGCAGTGACATCCATTGCTCCGGGGCCCCAAACCAAAAGGGTTAGCAGAGGTGCATGCATCCGCTGTCGGGCCCCATACACAGTAGGGTTAGCAGGGGTGCAGTGACATCCGTCTGCTCCGGGCCCCATACACAGAAGGGTTAGCAGGGGTGCAGTGACATCCGTCTGCTCCGGGGCCCCATACACAGTAGGGTTAGCAGAGGTGCAGTGACCCGTCTGCTCTGGGGTCCCATACACAGTAGGGTTAGCAGAGGTGCAGTGACCCATCTGCTCTGGGGAGCCTATTGCACACCTTATATACCCACCAGCCAGCGCACCACATGTGACTTCTTTTCTTAGCTACACGCTGCTGACATCGAAAGTAGATAGAGTGTAGATAGCAGAAGGTGGGTGGGAGCCTTGTTACAGATTTTACTTTGGTTCCCAGACGCTTTTGCTAAGGTCTAAGAAGGTGGAGCTACAAACTAAAATCATTACCCAAAGGTTTCAGCAAAACAGGTAACAAAAATACATTGCCAGGAAACAAATGACTTGTGTAGGTGTCTCATTCTGCCCGCTCAGTCACATGATCTGACACCGAGATTCCTGGCACCAAGATCGTCTTCATTTATCTGTAAACTTCAGCTGTAATTGTAAACAGAGGCAGATCTGCCGCAAAGCCTCGGAGTCGCCCCGTGTTGTCATGTAAACCTTCGTGACTGCTGTTCTCAAACAAATCTGCTTGTGGTTTCTTGCAGGGAGTTACGCAAACAAAAATATTTCAGTTCTGCCCTATATAAAGCCTGTGTCATCTGATCAGCCATAACATTAAAACTACCTGCCCTGACCCATGGAAGTATGGACTTCTCAAGACCTCTGAAGGTGTCTGGTAACAAGATATTAGCAGAAGGTCCTTTAAAGGGGTTATCTCACTACAAGGATTGCTTTTTATGTTAAACAAGTCACTTTGCAATATGTTTCCATAAACAGTGTCCTACCTATTCCTAGATATCCCCTCTTGTATGGGCTGCATCAACTCCTCAGGTCGCTATAGCTACAGACCTGTTTGATCTCTCCTGATAGGCTGCCAGCGCTGGTTGCTATAGCTACAGACCTGTTTGATCTCTCCTGATAGGCTGTCAGCACTGGATGCTATAGCTACAGACCTGTTCGATCTCTCCTGATAGGCTGCCAGACGGTTTATAGCACAGACCTTTCGATTTTCCCCTGATAGGCTGCCACACTGGTTGCTATAGCTACAGACCTTTTAAACTCTCAAAAGGCTGCCACACGGGTTTCATACTCAGACCTGTTCAATCTTCCTGATAGTTTGCCAGCACTGGTTGCTATAGCTACAGACCTGACTTCTACTGCAGCCTAGTAGAAGCCAGTAAAAAACGCCCCTGAATTCAAAAGGGAAACCAAGAAAAACAGACTGAGGTGACATGAATCACTGTAGTGATACACCCCCTTTAAGCCCTTAATGGGTTTGTCTCACTACAAGGATTGCTGCTTTTTATATTAAATATTTTGCAAAAACAAGTCACTTTGCAATATGTGTCCAAAAACAGTTGCCCATCCCTATTCTGAGATATCCCCTCTTGTATGGATGATCAGCTCCTCAGGTCGCTATAGTACAGACCTGTTGATCCTCCTGATAGGTTCCACATGTTGCATAGCTACAGACCTTTTTCAATCTCTCCTGATGGGCTGCCAGCACTGGTTGCTATAGCTACAGACCTGATCAACTGCAGCCTAGAAAAAGCCAGTAAACACGCCCCTGAATTCAAAATGAAACCAAGAAAACAGGACTGAGGTGAGATGAATCAATGTAGTGAGACAACCTCTTTAAGCCCTTAGGCTATGTTCACACGGCTTAACTGCGGGGGGTAGTTACGCCCCGCAATTACGCCGTGTGGCTGGGGGCGGGAGCGGGGGGAGGGAGCGGGGGGGGATGGACCCTCGCCGGCCCATAGACTATCTTTACCAGCAGCGCGTATCCGCTGGTAATTCACACGTCACTATCTCCCCCCGGCGGATTCCCCGGCAGGGAGAGGAGACGTATCCATAGTTCTCTTGAAACTGTGGATAACCTTTAATGAATGGGCTTTTTTCCCAGCCCGTAATTGGTGCACTCCGGCGCGTAATTACGGACTGAAATACGGCCCATTTTAAGCCGTGTGAACATGGCCTTAACACTGAAGCTTTTTTTGTTCCAGGTTCGTTTTTCCCTCTTCGCCTTCCCATAGCCGGAACTTTTTTATTTTTCCATCTACATAGACATATGAGAGCTTTTATTTTGCGGAACAAGATGTATTTTCCAGTGGTTTTATTCATATTACCATAGAATATACTGGAAAACTGCAAAAAAATTGTAAGTGCGGCATAATGTGAAAAAGACGAAGCTGCACCTTGTTTGTGGGAGTTTTGTTTTTGTGGTGCTCAATCTTTGAAATAAATGATATGTTCTCTGTATTCTACGGGTTGATAAGAATCCGGCAATACCAAACATGTAGGGTTTCCGTTATGTTTTGGTACCGTAAAAAAAATCCCAAAATTTTTATTTTTCACATTTTTGCTGCGGCGCCATTTTTGTGACCAATTACCTTTTTGTACTTCCACCTATGGACTTGAGTGAGGGGGCATTTTTTGCCGCCTATTTTTTATTGGTACCAGTTTGGAATTTATGCAACTTTTTTGATCACTTTTATTCCAATTTCTAGGGGACATGAAATGACCAAAAAAAATGCAATTTTGGCGTTTGGAATGGTTTTTCTTCTAGGGTTCACTAGGGATAAATATTTTAAAAATTTTAATAGATCAGCCTTTCACGGACTCGTTGATACCAAATATGTGTAATTTTTTTTATTATTTGCCAAATGGCAAAAGTGGGGTGAATTGAACTTGTATTATTAATTTTTTTGGGACCACGTGATCTCGCCACAGAGGCCCCAATCACAGTGAAGAATGATGGTGGCACTATTTCTCATTCATTTAGACACCGCAGCTTCTTTGCAGTATTAATGTTAGTTAGGTATACAGGCCCACAAGTGGGTAGACTTAAAGCCCCTTATGGTAGGGGCTAAAAAGTCCCCTCATAGGGAGTTTAAAAGCCCTTCTGGAAAATATTCCCCCAGTAGGTAGGTAGGTAAATTGATCCCCTGATTAGGTAGGTACATAGGTCCCCCCATAGGCAGGTAGGAAGGTATATAGGTCCCTTATTTAAGTGGGAGTATTAGGTCCCCCCCTTGGGAAAATTGTATATAGTCCCCTTTTGGTAGTAGGGAGGTATTAGGTCCCCCCTTAATTCTTAGGTTTTGGTCCATTCGTTAGTAAGAGGTAATAGGTCCCCCCCCAGGGTTTATGTTATAGGACTCTTTTTAAATTTTGTTAGGCAGGGTTTTTGTCCCCTCCTTAGATAGGTATTTAAAATGCCCTTCTTTCTAGGGGGTATACACCATTCAAATAGGTAGTAATAATTCCCTTCTTTCATGGTAGGCAGGTATATAGTACCCCCTTTGATAGGTAGGTTTCTAGGTCCCCTTCTTAGGTAGGTATTTATATAGGTCCTGGTCTTAGGTAGGTAGGTATAGGTCTCACCATTTGGTAGGGTTTTTAAGTCCCCTCCTTTGGTAGGGACAAGTTCCCCATTAGAAGTTAGCATGTTTAGGGGCCCCTTCTTTGTTTGGTTGTATATCGGGTTTTTTTCTTTTACATTAAGCAGGAATGACCTTCTTTAGGTATTGGTAATAATCCCTTTATTTGGGAGGTTTTGTTTTTAGGTCCATTTCTTGTATATAGGCCCCCTTTGGGGTTAGGCAGGTTAAGGTCCCTCTTTAAGTATATTAGGTTCCCTTTTTGGGAGAGTCAGGTTTTAGGTCCCCTTTTGTAAGGGATCTACATACCTACCTATATACCACCTCTTTAGGTAGGTTGGTATATAGGTCCCCTTCTTAGGTAGGTGGGGGTTTCAAGCCCCTCCAAGATAGGGATATAGGTTTCCTTTTCCTTTGGTAAATAGGGAAATAGGGCCCCTTTTTAGGGACTAGTATTAAAAGGTCCATTCTTGTACGTAGGGAGATTGCCCCTTCTTTAGGTACATAGTATTAGGTTTCTGTCCCCCCTTTTTTAATAATTTAAATTCCCTTCTTTTGGGAGGGGGTATAACACCCCTTTTAGGGGTTTGGCAGGTATTAGGATTGTCCTTAGGGATATATAGGTCTCGCCTTTTGGGAGGTAACACCCCTCCTTAGTGGTATATAAGTCCCCTCCTTAAGTAGCATGTAGAATAAAACATAAAGTAATTTATCAGACAGAGTATACAGGTCCAATGCAGACCTATATAACTTAAAGGATTGTCTATTCAAACTTCAGCCTTTCCTGTTCCTGGCATTAAAATTCGGGGCTTTCTTGTTGCCTCTTCTCCTCCCCTTTTACCCCTCCCCTCACACACAGACAGCTCTCTCCAAACTTCTATACAGCAGGGGGGGGGCGAGGGGGTTTTCTGCCAAGTTAAAAGGGGGGTGCACTTAGCTAGCTCCTTTTAGCAGATTTTAACATCCTGCTTTTTTTGCGGGTCAGAAGTGCAGGGGAGAGGGTGGGGCATGAGGATGAGGAATCCAAGGAGCGTCTAAAAATTTAAATGAAATATAAACAAAAAAGTGGACTCAATAAGCAAGAAACAGCCTCAGACTGCACTGTCGGGGGACCTTTCTCAAAACTAATTAAAAAAAATCACGGAGCTGAAAAAGAGATCACACAAACCAGACACGAGCTGCATAAGGGGCGTGGGACTTTTTTCACTGAAATAATCAAACTGCAACTTGTGGATTCTGTATACAAAAGACAACACCTTTTCTCCACAGCAGCTTGAAAGCTCCTTCATGTTCTCTGTCATCAGATAAAGCAGGGATCTAATCACACTACAACTAGTTTATTCTGTATACAAAAGAAAACATATTGCTACCCGGTGCCTTAAAAACTTCTGCAGCTCAGTCTCATCAGATAAGATGCTCTCTCTGTGCAAGCCCGGCCAGCAGACAGCAGCTCTTGTCAGGTCGTATCTAATAGAAGCTTTGAAGTAACCAAGGGCATGTAAGGAAGTCTGTAGCTCTCTCAGACTGCAATTTTTGTTATCACATATATTTAGAAAAGTGATTAAAAACCCATTTTGGAGGATCTCACGTCAACATTACATTGTGGCAAAACCCCTTTAACCCTGTGTGTGCCTGCCTAGGTCTGTTGCAGGCTCCTGGATCAGCTGTATTGTTAGCTCCACAGAGACAGGAAAGAGAGGGCTGATCTATGAGTGGAGAGGTCTGTGAAGCTGTGTATGCTAATAGCTGAGCAGGGGGGCTGTAAGTGTTCCTATACCCCCTGCTTAGCATACAAATCTGCACATCTCCAGCAACAAACAGACCCTGTCAGAACAGACACAGGTCAGCTGTGAAGTGTTACTATAATCACGATGTGTCACTAATACAGCAGAAGCATGAAGCGTTCACATGCCCCCTGATCTGTTCTATTAGTATAGTCAGAGCTCCACAGATACATCATGATTATAGGAACACACAGGGTCACTGCTGTCACATCTATTGATCAGCCTCATCTCTGCTCTCCTCAATCTGTGTATAGAGCAGGAGGAAGCAGGCACACACAGGGTTAATCCAGGCAGCACAGCTACACAGAAGCCAGAGCCCTCCCCCTCCCTCCACTACAGAAGCATACTGTGCAGGAGGGGCTCTCTGCTCAGACCTGTATTCAGAAACAGATGAGTCATCAGACCTGACAGCCAGTGAGATAAAGATCAACAGGTCGGCTGCTATAGAGATTTTAGAAGCTGATGTACTACTACTAACAGGGATAACTCAAAATCAGTAGGACATTTGTAATGAACATATATTGCAAAGCTGCTTGTTTTTTTAAAGATCTTTTAATTAAAACCCAATCATTGTAGCGAGACAACCCCTTTAATGGCTACAGACCTTGTGGTAGTCTTGCTATAGTGACACATAGTTCTGCATGTGAGCTGTATACACAAGATAGTCGATCTTTTTCATATTCCAAACTTTTTGCAAAGTAAATTAATTTTTTATTTCATAGGTATGAAGCAATGAAAATAATTACTGTACAGCAATGACATAGTCAGTAACTCTCACAGGTAGAGAACACTGGAATGTACTAGTCATTGTCTATTCTAATTCCCCGAGGCAATAATCTCATTGCTAAGCAACGTGCTCATTTATAGGTTACACCGCTTGTATTTTCGGCATTATCGCTGTGTACATTATGTCGCCCTATACTGTTCAGGGTAATTACCGAGACTCGTGCCATTTCACATCAGGGGCCGTTATTATTTCTTTCTTCTGTACTTTATATTATGCTTTAAAAGGTCAATGGATTATTAAGCCTTGTTATATTGTTAGACTTTAAACGATGTTCTGAAAACGATACGTGTTTCATTAGGCGTCGATTTCATTTTGCAGCAGGTCGAAGGCATTGCCTTGTAGGACGTGCTGGAATAGAATGTATTTAACTGAGACGTCTATTAGGGTCATTAAATTGAGTTTTAAAAGGGAGTCGTATTCATGTTGCCCCATTGTTTAAGATAGTGTGTTTGTTTTAGGTGCCATGTTGCCAGGCTCGGACTGACCCACAGGCGAGTAGAGGAAATCCCTATAGGGTCCATGGGTATTGTAGGCCCCTTTCAGGGAGGAAGGCTGAGAAAAAGTGGAAGAAAGCAAAGGGCAGAGTGCAAGAGTCAAGAGCGGTATAAGCAGTCAGGTAGAGTAACTGTAGGATGGGCCCCAAGAATCAACTCCACTGGTGGGCCCCACGAGAAACAACTCCATTTGAGCGCCCCACGGAACAACTCAACTGGTGACCCCAAAGACGCTGCTCCACGGCTGGGCTCCAAGAATCAACTCCACTGGTGGGCACTAAGAATCTACTCTACTGGTGGGCTCCAAGAATCAACTCCACTGGTGGGCACTAAGAATCTACTCTACTGGTGGGATCCAAGAATCAACTCTACCGGTGGGCCCCAAGAATCATCTCCACTGGTGGGCTCCAGGAATCAACTCCACTGGTGGGCCCCAAGAATCATCTCCACTGGTGGGCGCCAGGAATAAACTCCACTGGTGGGTTCCTAGAATCAACTCCACTGGTGGAACCCAAGAATCACCTCCACTGGTGGGCCCCAAGAATCAACTCCACTGGTGAACCCTAATAATCTACTCCACTGGTGGGCACTAAGAATCTACTCTACTGGTAGGCCCCAAGAATCAACTCCATTGTTGGACCACGAGAATCAACTCCACTGGTGGGTCCTGAGAATCTACTTGACACGCGGGTCCTAAGAATCAACTCCACTAGTGGGCCCCAAGACTCAACTTAATGGGTGGGCCCCAAGAATCAGATTTTATGGTAAGCCCAAAGCATCATCAGAACCTGCCAGTATTGCTTATCCAGCTAACAAGACGAGGAAATGGCCCAATCTCACTTTTTTAACTAGGGGTGGGAGCTTGAAGTTATGCCCTGTTTATTAAAAGGACCGAGGTGGAGCCATCATTAGATATGCTGGTAGACTGAGCCCGAGCCAATGGACTGGAGCCTGACACAAGGAGACTTGGAGTTCCTGGGAGGTCTTGTGTAGATCGGCCATGTAGCAGCCACCATAAGACAAGTTAAGTGATAGAGAGACTGAGACTTAGGAAGCCATTGCTGGCTCAGTGTGGGCTGTAGGTGAGTCAACCGTAAGAGAGAGAGACAGAGAGCAGCATATAGTAAGAGATTGGCTGCCCTAAGACCTACAGTGAAGCTTATGCATTCAAGTCTGACAAAGTGAGTGAACTGGTAAGGCTAAGAGGAATAGTGACAACACGAGTATGTAGTCGGAGAACAGTGCAAGTATGAGGGTAGGAATACTTAGAGCGATTTCCCTGCAGTTACAGTCTGACCATGATAAAAACCTCTGTTTCATCAGGTACCAGTGATTTTTATTTAGCTTAATAAGTGACTGCCAATGTCAGACTTGGGTGCCTGGGTCCACCAGTGGAGTTGATTCTTAGGGCCCACCAGTGGAGCTGATTCTTGGGTAGTGTTGAGCGATTGCGTTGGCTATCGAGATCGAGCGATAGTCGATAGTCGGCCGCTATCGATAAGGTTTTTCGATAGTGAGCATCGATTATGAGCGATTACCATTAAAGTCTATGGGAGAGCAACAACACCTTTATTATTACACCCAAACAAGGCTGGAGAAGCTGAAATTAACATCCACAACAGTCAAATGGATACGTGCTACATCTTAGGCAACACACTTAGGTTATAAAAGTCACAGAAAATAAATCACAGACCATTCACTATCCCTGTCTTGTACCACAGCCTGACCCTTAAACCTGTATCACCCACAAATTAAAAAGCGCCAGAAGGCAGTATGATTTGAACCATCATGTTACTTGAGCTGGACATTGAATATCCCTGTCTGGAACGCAGCATGAGCCCCAAACCTGCATGACCCCCAGATTTAAAAAGTGCCGCAAAAAGGAGTCTTTGAACCACCATTTTAGTTTCACTGGACATTGACTATACCTGTCCTGGACCGCAGTATGACCATTAAACCTGTCTGACCCCCAGATTAAAAAGTGCCGGGAAAAGGAGTCTGTTATGTCTGTATCTGTTTATGTTTCGTATAATAAACGGTATTTTTTGCACCTTTCAATTCACCTGTGGTGAATATAGAATTGCTGTTTTAAGATTTACGTAGATGCTGCGTCAATGAACAATGCTGGGTTGCAAAATTCAAAAAACACTAAACAACTATGTTTTGTTATTATAAAAGGTATTTTTTTACACCTTTCAATTCACCTGTGGTGAATATAGAATTGCTGTTTTAAGATTACGTAGATGCTGCGTCAATGAAACAATGCTGGGTGCGCAAAAGTCAAAAAACACGTAACTGTTATGTTTTGATATAATAAACGGTATTTTTTGCACCTTTCAATTCACCTGTGGTGAATATAGAATTGCTGTTTTAAGATTTACGTAGATGCTGCGTCAATGAACAATGCTGGGTGCGCAAAAGTCAAAAAACCGTAACTGTTTATGTTTTTGATATAATAAACGGTATTTTTTGCACCTTTCAATTCACCTGTGGTGAATATAGAATTGCTGTTTTAAGATTTACGTAGATGCTGGGTCAATGAACAATGCTGGGTGCGCAAAAGTCAAAAAACACGTAACTGTTATGTTTTGGTATAATAAACGATATTTTTTGCACCTTTCAATTCACCTGTGGTGAATATAGAATTGCTGTTTTAAGATTTACGTAGATGCTGCGTCAATGAACAATGCTGGGTGCGCAAAAGTCAAAAAACACGTAACTGTTATGTTTTGGTATAATAAACGGTATTTTTTGCACTTTTCAATTCACCTGTGGTGAATATAGAATTGCTGTTTTAAGATTTACGTAGATGCTGCGTCAATGAACAATGCTGGGTGTGCAAAAGTCAAAAAACACGTAACTGTTATGTTTTGGTGTAATAAACGGTATTTTTTGCACCTTTCAATTCACCTGTGGTGAATATAGAATTGCTGTTTTAAGATTTACGTAGATGCTGCGTCAATGAACAGTGCTGGGTGCGCAAAAGTCAAAAAACACGTAACTGTGATGTTTTCGTACGATACACGGTATTTTTGGCAACAAACAACCTGTGCTGACTACAAGATTGCTGGTTTGTAATTTAACTGCAAGGTGGATATATCAACAGTCACAGGTGTAATGGGTAAAATTGAACACCTATCTGAAATGTATACTGATAATAAAAGTGGAGTTTTGCAGCTAACAAAGAGACCTGCAGTTACTAGAAATGATGTGTATCCAATATAAGTTCAGGCTTCCCAATATCCAGGAAATATTTCAATAGCAAACTGTTAATAATAAAGATATTCCACTACAATGTCTACACTAAGTCTTGGTGAACTTTATCCAGTGTCCTTTATAGATAGAGCTTATCTGTGTTCAGCCGCGGGCCCCCCCCCCCGCTCCCACCGCCGTGAATTTACAGCGGTAGATTCTGCTTTAAAATTCTCTAGCTAACTACATAAAATCTTCAAATCTCTAATCTAACTAAATTGGAAGGATCACAGCTAATAGTAGAGGTTTCTCTGTGCAGAAATAGACTAATTTCGCTGAGCTGTTTGGCCACAGGCAGAACGCAGGTCCTATCCCTATGAGACGCTGAGAGACACTAAGGCTGAAACAGGAAACGCTGTTCTATGTAAAACGAGGTCATGTGATTTTTCCAGCCAATCGCAACCATACACATCCCAGTCATGACGTCGCACACACATCTCAACCCGCTCTATTCTGTAATCTCATTTGCTGGCCGCCAAAATTACAGGAAGCGCCGAAAAAGGCGCGATCTTAATAGATAATGCTCAGATTTTAACCTTAAGTATCGCATGATCTGGAAATTTCGATCACCATAAAAACCTTGCCGATTTCAACTTTGTCGATAAAAATCGCTCAACACTATTCTTGGGGCTTACCAGTGGAGTAGATTCTCGGGGCCACCAGTGGAGTTGATTCTCGGGGCCACCAGTGGAGTTGATTCTCGATGCCCACCAGTTGAGTAGATTCTTGGGGCCCAATAGTGGAGTAGATTCTTGGGGCCACCAGTGGAGTTGATTCTAGATGCCCACCAGTGGAGTTTGTGCTTGGGGCCCAATAGTGGAGTAGATTCTTGGGGCCCACCAGTGAAGTTTATTCTTGGGGCCCACCAGTGGAGTTGATTCTTGAAGCCAACCAGAAAAGGTGATTCTTAGGACCCACCAGTGATGCTGATTATTGGGGTTCACCAATGGAGCTGATTTTTGGGGCCCGCCAATGGAGTTGATTCTTGAGGCCCACCAATGGAGTTGATTCTTGAGGCCCACTAGAGCAGCTGATTTTTGGAGCACACCAGAGGAGTTGATTCTTGGGGCAAACCAGTGGAGTTAATTCTTGGGGCCAACCAGTAGAGCTGATTCTTAGGGTCCACCAGTAGAGTTGATTCTTGGTGTCCCCCAGTGGAATGGATTCTGGGGGGCCACACTACTGTTACTGCATATGACTCTTTCATGTTTTCTCTCCTTTACTCCCTTAAAAGGCCAACTACGCCCTCTGTGGAGCAGACTGAACCTGGCAACCAGATGGATTTATATCTAAACATCCGCAAAACCTGCACGGCCATTAACATGCTGTGAACACTGATGAACACTGATTGTTAATGGTTGGGTGGTTTTGCAGGTTTTTACCTCCAAAGACATGCAGCCGCTTATTAAGTTTATTAAAAAAATGAAGGGGCGGAACCCGGGGTGGAGCCAGAATACCTTGCCAAAGGGCAAACAACGTGGCCATGAGGTGAGGAAGACATTATCTAAGCTGGATATAGAAGAGGGGAACGGAGCCACCAACCCACACACACACACACACACTCACGATAACTAGTGTGTTAGGAAACACAGCAACTTCCCTGGATGGAATTCCCTCAATAGGCACAAAAGGGAGACACGAGCAAAACCCACTTAGAACTGCTGTCTGAAATCAGAGACCCTCTGGGGAGCAGAGTCTAAATCTATCTCTTGGTGTTCACCAGAGTCTGTCACAAAGCAGGTTGGACTTGGCCGCAAGAGACCTCGGTTTCTCCATCAGAATGATGCAATTCAACGAAACACCAGTGGGAAAACAGACAGCACAAACAAGGGACAACAGGGATAAACAGAGGCCAAACACAGTAGGAGGAGAATATTCAAACTAGCTGAGGTCAAGCCAGGAGAATAAGAGGCACAGAGTCCAAAACCAGAAGTCACTAAATAACACACAGTTACAGAGCCAGGAAACAGGACAGAATCACAGGCGAGGCAGAAAAGAACTGACTGAGTTTAATACCTTAGGTCGTTAATCCAAAAGACGTTGCTGCAGCCCGTAATTGTGCTAGGAACGGAGCTGTAGTTAACATCTCCATTCCTAAAGCAGTCTCTGTTAATTCCAGGGACCGGAGGAAGCCTCCAATCTATGGCGTTGAACCCTTTCAACATAGCATAATCAAAGGGCATTCCACTACTCCATCGGGTCTCCCTTTGACCCGGTGACCCGATGGAGCCCGGGGAATGTTTGGACAGCCAACCCTGGGTACCTAACATAAAACTTACACATATTAAGTATCTACACAACTGTGATAATCTGTAGAATCATCTAGTTTATTTAGTGTGAAACGCAAATGGTGTAAAAAAAACAAATGCATAAGAACACTTTTTTTTATGTTCAAAGTGTCCTATCTTCAGTGTTGTCCCATGAAAGGATATAATTCAATACTTACAAACATGTGAGGGGTGTACTCACTTTTGAGAGATACCGTATCTATCTCATATCTATCATTCTATCTATTTCATTTGAAGAAAAGAAGGCAGGGATTGGAAGGTGGGGTGGAAAAATGAGCGCAATGTAAACATAAATCCTTGAAACTGAAGGGGGATTCCAATATCTTAATAGTGGTCGGGGCTCTGTTGTTCTGACACTGAATTCTCCATATTGCCACTATAGCGTTAAAAGATCAGATTCCGGCTGCCTGTGGCCACCACTAGAGGTTTATAACTAGAGATGAGTCGAACTTCGAAAAGTAGTGGTGTTCGGTTCGAGGTTGATTCAAACTCGAACCCAATTAAAGTCAATGGGAGAAGATGTTCAGCTTAATTTTTATACCTACACAGACGAGTAGAAGCTGGAATTACCATCCATAACCGTAAACTGTATACGTGGTACAACTTAGTGATGAACATTTGGCTCTAAGAGTGACAGAAAAAAATAGAGAGGCTAAAATACTTCATTCCTTTCTCATACCCATGTATATCCATGTATATGAGAGTTATGGCATGTCCCCACGGCACGAGTTTGCGGCCGGCCGCAAACGAACAGCCCGGGCTTCTGTGGAAAACCCGTGCAGCAGTCCCCACTGCACAGGTTTTCCGCCCGGCGGTTTTTCAAACCGCCGGCCGCCCGAAAAGCATTGTGGATGTTCATTCTTCTGTCCGGTTTGCAATGTGAAGGGGGAGGGCTCATTGCGGAGAAAAGCCGTCCACCCCATGGCCGTGGGGACGGCACCCAAACCGGACAAATAACGGTCGGATAAACTGACCGGTATTTGTCCAGTGCCGTGTAAACAGCCCCTTAGACGTTATGAGAGCCTGCAAATGTCACCAAATAACAGCTTCTGGGTGTGGGAAAGATGCAGCGAGCAACACCAAACTCCCTAACCATTGATGGCTATGGAGAGGAAAGTCTTGATTCCCTAAGCTTACTGCACACCTCTCTAACTACCTATCTAATCTAAATAGCAGCTTTTCCTGTCTAAAATCGATAATGAGCAAATCTTGTGCAGAGAGTGAGCTGAAAACGGCGTTCAGAACGCAATACAGTGAAAAAAATGTTATATAATATATATATATTATATATATATATATATATATATATAAAAGTAACATGGTCATGTGATTTTAGCAGCCAATGAGAGCCCTACACCTCAGCGATGACGTTTTTGACACTGATTTCATTTGATGGCTGCCAAAAGGCGCTGAAAACTATTAAAATGGTGCGTCGAACCCCATGGTGAACTCGAACATTTACTCGAACGAACAGTAAAATGTTTGGGTGCAGAAAATGGAGATGTTCGACTCAAACCTAACTTTTCTCGGTTCGATCAACACTATTGATAACAGCCGACTGATTTTTTTTTTTTGCTATCTGCAGCTTCCAGTATTAGTACAGCACTAATGAGAGTGATATGTTGCCCCTATATAAAAACTACATGGCATATAAATGTGCCCTGCCCCATGTCTACCGCACAGCAATATGATTCAAGAGTCAATTACTCAATAGCATCTTAGTCAGGTCTGGAATTAGGGCCTTAAAGAGACGGAATTTCCAAGTCAGAATATTCCTGCAATCGAGCTCCTTCCATTGTATGAGGATTACAAATGATTAATGTTGTCCCCGAGTCGATGCACCAGTGAGTAATTACCAAGTAAGAAGCTTGCGTTCTACCTCTGAGCACAGGGATCATCTGCAGGTGGAGCGTTCTCATGTAGCCTGGGCTCCTGCCATCTTTGTTCATTCATGTTGACTCATCAGGGAGGATTTTTTAGGTCTCTGGTGTAGGTATAGAGTATATCACGTACTAGAGGAGTAGTAAGGCCAGTCATAGCTCAGCATTCCTTTACCTGGGGCAAAGACTCAGCTATGTATGTGAATATCCTGACCATGGCAGAAAGAACCCATACCCACCACCAAGGGCACATGCAGGGCTTGTTAAGGTTGTAGCAAACTAGGCAGTTACCCAGAGTCCCAGGGAGGACAGGAACCCAAATAGAAAAGCAAAACCATCCAGTACTTTCTAGCAGTATATGGCGGTATCATTTAGGATGTGAATTAGAGTATTACATAGGAACTACATTATAGTATAATGAGCATACTTGCCAAGATCTGAATCACAAAAAATTAGGACAGGTAAGTCCTGTGTCCAGGAAGCACCCCAAAAACAATGGGAATGCCCCAAAATGTCCACCCTATAGGGGGTTTGCACTAACTCCCCCTCCCTTTTGTAGCCTGGTTCATCTGATTATTCCACCAAAATTGAGACTGTTAGCAAGCATGCTAGTCCTATTCCCACCATACAGGTTGATGGCATGTCGCTAGGATGGAAGTGCAGGACATGCACCTATCTCCAGAACGATCCCGCTAAAATATCTTCCTTTAAAATGTAAAGGTGGTTGGAACTCTCCCATTGAAATCAATAGGAGTAAAGAGTTTGGCCGAACGCGCCTATCACTCACTGATTCCAGTAATGTGTGTGATGTGAATACCCCTTTAAGGAGGTATCACTTAGATGTTGCATATTAATTGAGCAGCATGTGATGGTTTATTGTGTGTTTTATGTGGCATATGGCAGTTTTCTCTGGCACTACATGACGGTATTGTGCTTCCTGTCAGAATGCCAAGCATTGTGCCCTATATTTTTTTATCTGACGGATGACTTTTACATGATTATGTATTCATACGAGTTAGACTCCTATGAGTGTACATTGTAAGGCAGGACTGAACCAGATTATACTGAAAACAGCCAACGCCAAACGCACAGCCAACAGCCATAAATCTCCCAGAGCTGACATCACGAGCCGTCCTCGCTGCCACCTCCGTCCTTTATATAGTGCTTAATCAAACAATTAAATATCTATTAAATTATGTGTCATGACCAATATATCTGTACACACTGAATACAAAGCAGTCTTTTTTATTATGTCATTTCTATCTATCTATCTCATATCTATCTATCTCATATCTATCTATCTATCTATCTATCTATCTATCCCATATTCTATCTATCTCATATCTATCTCCATCAATTTTCTTCTACTATCTATCTTTCTATCTATCTATTCCATATCTATCTATCTCATATCTATCTATCATCAATCTCTAATCATCATCTATCTATCTTACATCTATCTACATAATCTATCTATCTCTCATATCTATCTATCTATCTATCTATCTATCTATCTATCAAACTATCTATCTATCTATCTACCCATATCTATCCCATATCTATCTATCTATCTATCTATCTATCTATCTATCTATCTATCTATCTATCTATCCCATATCTATCTATCTCATATCTATCTATCTCATACTATCTCCTATCAATTTTCTATCTATCTATCTATCTATCTATCTATCTTCTATCTATCAAACTATCAATCTATCTATCTATTCCATATTTTATCTATCTCAATCTATCTATATCTATCTCTCATATCTATTTAACTATCTATCTATTTTATCTATCTATCTATCTATCTATCTATCTATCTATCTATCTATCTATCTCTCATATCTATCTATCTATCTATCTATCTATCTATCTATCTATCTATCTATCCCATATCTACCTATCCCATATCTATCTATCTATCTATCTATGTATCTATCTATCTACCCTTTTATCTATCTATTCCATACTATCTATCATCTATCTCTCAAAATCTATCTATCTATCTATCTACCCTATCTATCTATCTATCTATCTATCTATCTATCTATCTATCTATCTCTCATATCTATCTATCTATCTATCTATCTATCTATCTATCTATCTCATATCATACCTATCTATCTATCTCATATCATATCTATCTATCTATCTATCCCTTATCTATCTATCCCTTATCTATCTATCTCATATCTATCTATCATCTATCTATCTATCTATCCCATATCTATCTATCCCATATCTATCTATCTATTTATCTATCTCATATCTATCTATCTATCTATCTATCTATCTATCTATCCCATATCTATTATTAATATATATCATCCATATGTATCAATCTATCTATCTATCTATCTCTATCCATACCCATCTATCATCTATCTATCTATCTATTACTATCTATCTATATCCATATCTACTATCAAATCTATCTATCTATATCCATCTATCTATCTATCTATCTATCTATCTATCTATCTATCTATCTATCTATCTATCTCATACCTATCTATCTCTCTCATATCCATCTATCTATTCCATATCTATCTATCTTTCTATCTCATATTTACCCATCTATTTATTTCATATTTATCTATGTAAGTAATAAAATCTTTGTATCTATATAGGGAACATATGAATTCTCCATGTATGGCCCCTTCTTTGACTTAGTCGGTGGAGGATTATGGGGGCACCCTTCTGGGATGCTGGTAGTGTGCTTAGACTGGTCTTGTATGACGCAGCATTCTTGGGATGTTTTAGGAGGTTGCTGGAGAGTCTCAGGCGAGGGATGAGGGTACACTCCTCATGTGACTGCAGTGAGGCGGACGGCCCCATGAGCTCATCCTGCCTATCACATGGGAGAGTGGAAAATACTTGGATATTATCAGGAAACGTTCCAATATCCAGTGACATCAGTGGATGTCGATAACCGCCATGTCCCGTGCTGCCGGCCAGTGTAACATAATGGGGGGGGTATCTCTTTCCCAGCAGCTGTAGCATTTCCAGTGCGGTTCCTCAGGGAATAGTTTTACAGAACAGAAAATGTTCTCCTTTCCAGAAAACTGCACCTGCAGATTTGGTTACAGATTTCTGCTGGAGACCACAGTCCTGCAGGGCAGCAATGCTAATTACTGAACGACTGTGTTGGCCCCTGTATACTCCAGATTTAAAGGGGTTTTCTGATTCCAGCACATACATGTTATATAATAAGCATCTGTTTAATGGAAACTTATACAGGTTTCTCATATACTTGATGCGTCAATTCCTCAGAGTCTTCATGATCTCTGCTTGCTGTCATTCAACAGGAGTGAAAGAATTGTTTTAAGAGGTCTTATGTAGACATCTTCCCGCTGGCCCTGGGTGACCAGCTGTGACCAACATCCACATATTTTCCCTCCATTGGGATATTTCGGATGTCCATGTAATGCATAGTCACGTTGGGTCAGCCAGGGTGTGGGGCTCTCTGTTATAGCACATAGAGGGTATTGCAAGTAGAGGATGATTAAGTCTATGGGTCCTAGTGGGCAAACAATGGGGTTGTCCTTATTGGATAACCTATTTAAAAAAGCATTAAACCTACATTTATCAGTGCAACAGGAAGTGCTGAGGAGAGTGTTGGACTTTCTGCACATGTAAATGGCTGATAACAGACAACAATAGCTTATATCCTTCAAATAAGTAAAAGCAGAAGAGAAATAATCTGAACTTAATATATCTGATATATCCAATAGAATGAGTGGAGACGACCTGGAGGACTGACGACCTACTACAGCAGCAGTGCATGCTGGGAAGGTTGTTACTGATAGCGCTGCGGGTAAGCGACGCCACTGGAGAGACCTATGACATTGCACTGGACCAATGGAGGACATGGCCCTTGCCAAATGTATTGTGGTTACAACGCTTGTTACGCCTTCCTAGATAGTTAAGAAAATTGTATAAAACAGGGGCATTACTGATGTGCATTTACATATAAGTAACGCGTTTGACCTTTCCAACAGATTGCAACAACTTTTTTATTCCACCTGCTCAGTTTTGATACATTGGGAGCAATTTGTGCCATTTTTGCTGACGCCTAAATCCACGATTCTTGCAACAGTGTTGATGAATTTCCGGAATTGTTTTTTACTTTAGGCGTCAAATATATCAGAGATCACATAGGATGGTAAGAAGGTGGACTGACCCCCAGAATGTGGTATCCATACTGTGATACTGTCAACACCTTGTTGCATTGTACATAGGACACTGCTGGGTTTTATACAGGATCCTGCTGTGTTTTGCATAGGACCTTGCTGCATTGTATACAGGACACTGCTGCGTTGTATACAGGACACTGCTGCGTTGTATACAGGACACTGCTTCGTTGTATACAGGACATTACTGCAATATATACAGGACACTGCTGCGTTGTATACAGGATGCTGCTGCGTTGTATACAGAACACTGCTGCATTGTACACAAGACACTGCTGCATTGTATACAGGACACTGCTGGGTTGTATACAGGACACTGCTGCATTGTATACAGGACACTGCTGTGTTGTATAAAGATAAAGTTGTGTTGTATAAAGATAATGTTGTGTTGTATTCAGGATACTGCTGCATTGTATACAGGACACTGCTGCATTCTATACAAGATAACAATGTGATATATACAGGACACTGCTGTGTCTTTCACAGGATCCTGTTGCGTTTTATATAGGACCCTGCTGCGTTGTATTAAGGACACTGCTGGGTTGTATAAAGATAATAATGTGTTTTATACAGGACGCTGATACTGTGGCGTTGTATACAGGACCCTGCTGCGTTGTATACAGGACCCTGCTGCGTTGTATACAGGACACTGCTGCGTTGTATACAGGACACTGCTGCGTTGTATACAGGACACTGCTGCGTTGTATACAGGACTCTGCTGCGTTGTATACAAGATAATGTTGTGTTGTATACAGGACACTGCTGCGTTGTATACAGGACCCTGCTGTGTTGTATACAGGACACTGCTGCGTTGTATACAGGACCCTGCTGCGTTGTATACAGGACACTGCTGCGTTGTATTCAGGACACTGCTGTGTTGTATACAATATAATGTTGTGTTGTATACTAGATGCTGCTGTCACTACTACGTCATGTCACTACTACGCTGTAGTAACGCAGAAAAAAATTATTGTTCCACAAAATTGATAAAAGTCACCACGTTGGTAGAATATGGGACAAAACTTAAAATCTGATTTATTAAAAGCTACAAAACTCGACGCGTTTCGTGCCTGCAGCGGCATTTCATCGGGATATCAGTTTGACCGGGAAAGAACGATAGATTTAAACATTCTGACGCGAGTTTGATAATAAAATACAAAAATCCAAAAGCTTTGCAACATTGTAACACAATAAATAATAACGGAAACAAATTGTTGCAGCTTTTAGTAACATCATGTTAATACATTTTAATAGCAACTATTGTGAGTTTAGACAGATATTAACTCTGACATCAGTTCTACTATTTTGTTCAGGCCCTTTTGGAGCCTGAACATCCCGTAGACTTCTCGCTTTTGAAGTTGTTGGAAACTATTTCATTTCTTAGCAGGAATGAAGTCTATTGAGCGATTGTTATGGATGTGAGGTCTTTGTTATGTCATTCTGCACGGTGTAGGGCCGCGCTCTTCTTAAAATTCCCCTTTTTTGATGCCTGCAAGATGGCCGCACAATCTAGCAGGTCGTGTTTGAGTCGTGCGGCCAATGTACTATGCTTTGCGGACGCACTCAATATCAATAGATATATAACAAGTTTACTTTTACAACTTAGGTTCCCTGGGATATTAAATGATCCTTTTGTAGCATGAGAAACACAAAAGTTCGGGGTTACACACGGAAAACCGCCTCTGACAACTGTGGAGTCCTCTATATGGCCAAAATGTTGCTTAAAGGGGTTGTCTCATCTCTAGGTTTCATAGGATGCATGAATGAAATAATGCTGCTTGGCTCTGTCACTTCCTGGTCAAGCTGTCTGTAGTTAGCATATGAGCTCCGTGTATTCAGACTTCTCTGTTTATTATGTTTATCAGTCTAGATTAAATAAATTACCTTCTACCAGGACAGGAGAAGCTGCTGAGCTAAAGTAAACAGTAGTGATTACTGTCTTTTGTCTGAAAGAACAGATAACACACAAGCTCTCACTGTCTGGAGTGTGACCTGCGTGATGACGTCACTCCCTGCTATCAGATAGAAAAAACATCAGTGGGGGGATGAGATGTACACAGGTTGGTCACTTGGGAAACCAGAAAGCCCTCTGAAGGTGATAAAATCACTTGTAGCTACTTAACTAACAAAAAAAAATTAACAAAGCAATATTTTTGGAAAATGTCTTCATTTAGTGATCTCTACAGGTTGAAAGCTAATCTTTGTAGCGAGACAACCCCTTTTAGAAGACTTAGTGCCACTAGATTTTTTTCATAGTGGGTGGTCTTCTAAAAATCATAGCTGGATAGATGGGGAGGAGGGGACCCAGTTAGGGATAGGATTTTCCAATGTTTTTTACTACATTTTTATGACATTATATGAGGTATTAAATTGAGGAATGAAGGAACAGTTATTAATGGTTCCATTTCCCAAAACTGTTTTCATTTGGAGAGAGGGATCTGATAGATTCACAGAGAGACAGTGCTGTTGATTGAGAGAAACCATCCTGTCAAGAGTATTCTGCACAAGACCTACTGGGTATTTTTTCAGGACACTGTTGCGTTTTATACAGGATGCTGCTGCATTGTGTAGAGGACACTGCTGCATTGTACACAGGACTCTGCATTGTTGTATAAGGACATTGCTGTGTTGTATACAGGACACTGATATGTTGTATACAGGATACTGTTGTGTTGTATATAGGACACTGCTGCGTTGCACACAGGACACTGCTGCATCGTATACAGGGCACTGCTGTGTTGTATACAGGACACTGCTGCGTTGTATACAGGACACTGCTGCGTTGTATACAGGACACTGCTTCGTTGTATACAGAACACTGCTGCATTGTATACAGGACATTACTGCAATATATACAGGACACTGCTGCATTGTACACAAGACACTGCTACATTGTATACAGGATACTGCTGAGTTTTACACAGGACACTGTTGCATTGTAAACAAGACACTGCTACGTTGTATACAGGACACTGCTGTGTTGCATACAGGACACTGCTGCATTGTATACAGGACACTGCTGTGTTGTATACAGGACACTGCTGTGTTGCATACAGGACACTGGTGCGTTGTATACAGGACCCTGCTGCATTGTTTTCTGGACACTGCTGCATTGTATTTGGGACACTTCTGCGTTGTATTCGGGACACTACTGTGTTGTATTCAGGACACTGCCCCATTGTATTCAGGACACTGCTGTGTTGTATATAGGATACCACTGCGTTGTACATAGGACACTGCGATCGGCCTGTACGGCCAGCAATGGAAGCACAGCCTTGCTGGTGAGGTTTAGAGCAAGTGTTTTCTGTTGTAGATTTCACTTTATTAGTCTGACAGTGAAAATCTAAGTTTTTTGGTAAGCTTTTTATTTTTTAAATATATATAATAGACAACCAAGAACAATTCTGTGAATACAAACATTGCCGACACCTTTGGGTTGGATGCTCCTGAGGTCAATACCTGCCGCAGATGATAAACCATACCTGTGAATTCATGGCAGTGTCGTTTTGCTTAAAAGTTTGCTTCTACTGCCCCCTGCTGATCAAATGTGAGAAACACGTTTGTGAAGAAATTTTGCTTGAACATTTGGAAGAAATAAAGTCTTCTCAGTGAGGTCAGAGATATTGTTCTCATTTATATCTGTAAGAAGATAAATCTGTGCAGATATACGTCGCTCAGCCCACCTGCCGCACAGATGGCAGCTCTTTGTAGCAGCCTTGCTGGTGATGTGTGCTGCGGAGACGTGCCCTCCTATTATATTGATAGCAGAGCTCGCTTTACCGCCAACATTGTAACATCACAAATATAACCTAAGACCACGTATTGTCTGCTGGAAATACTGATGCAAAATCCGGGTTTCTCTAGTGGTTCCCTACTATAAGAAGGTTGCACAATAAATTACGTTCAAATGGTTTACTTGTTCTCTTCTGCAGACAGAGCGCTTAATGGTTGCAGTCACTACCAGAGGCGCGATGCACATTACGGTTGCATTACTGAAGAGACACAGAATCGTGATGGTTTCAATACACACAGGATGCACCGTTGCTGATAAGTTGCAAAACTTGAAAATTTGTCAGAGTAAAAAGAAAAATTACAAATCACTGTGACGTGTATCAAATAAAATGAAAATATGTACTTACTTTTAAAATCTTCCACCAATGGCTGCTCTGGTCTTTCTTAAGTTCTGGTCAGCATATGACCGTTGCAGCAGTAATGTCCCGTCCTATTGGCATCGCAACTCTTGAACCGGTTAAAATTCTAAGCTGTGAAGCAAATGTAATGGTGTATGACCAGGGAGGGAGAAGGAAGGGTGGAAGGGATAAAGGATGAAAAGAAGGAAGGAAGGAAGGAAGGAAGGAAGGAAGGAGGATTGGAAAAAGGAAAGGAGGGAGGAAGAAAGGTAGATAGGAAAGGTGTATATAGATAGACAGAAAGAAGGAAGGGAAACTTGGAGAGAGGAAGGAGGACAGAAAGGAGAAGGAAGAAAGGGAAGGAGGATAGGAAAAAAAGAGAGACTGGAAGGGAGGAAAAAAGGTAAATATGAAAGGTGTGAGGGAGAAGGAAGAAAGGGAGCGGGATAGGAAAAAGGGAGGGAGGAAGAAAGGGAGATACGAAAGGTGAGATGGAGGGATGAATAAAAGAAGGGAGGGAGAACGGTGGAAGGGAATAGGCAGGACAGAAAAAGGGAAGGAATGAAGGACAGAAAGGAGGTAGAAAGCAAGAGAGGGATGGAAGATAGGAAAATAGAAGAAAGGATGGGAGGGAGGATGGAGTAAAGGAAGGGAGGGGAAAGGAGTGAATAGAGGGAGCAAAGGAAGGAGGGAAGGAAAGAAAGAAGGGAGGGAGTGAAGGGTAAGGCAGGAAAAGCTTAGAAGGTGGACATTTGCGAGTGAGGAAGTAAGGCAGGAAAAGGAAGGAAGGAGGAAGTCTGGGAGGGAAAAAATTATCTTGGGGAGGAATGAAGGAAGAAAGAAAGAAGGATAGGAGGGAAGAAAGGCAGGAAGAGAGGAAGAAAAACAGCAAGGGTAGTAGAAAAATATGGAGGGGAGGATAAAAGAAAGGGAAGAGAGAAATTAAAGAAAGGAAGGAAAGATAGAAGGAATGAAAGGTTGGAGAATGGAATGAAGGAAAGGAGGGAGGAAAGGAAGAAGGGAGGGAGGAGACAAAAAATGAATGAAGGAGAAAAAAATTAAGGAACGGGGCATGATTTTGGGACACATAGTTTCATAAAACAAAAGCTGCTGTAATCTGTCTGTCACAGTTGTACAACACCAGCCGTGCACCCAGGCAATGAGGTGATGCCTATAAGAAGATTTGCTGCTATTGGGCCTCTCAGAAAGGGGCCCTGTGTTCATTAACCCCTCAAATGTCACCTCCTTCTTCCCCCCCTTATACATCCCGTAGTTCTCTCCACAATGTACAGGCTCTATGTACAGGCTCAGAGCAGTTATTTAATTCACTTTACTTAAAAATTAAAAGTGTTCATCTAATGATGTATAATAGGCTCTTAGCTTGTGTGTAGACTCAGAGGGCGCACACTGTGCACAGATCGATATAAATATCAAACACAGTATTTAGTAAAAGTGCCGAGGTGTCCGCCGCTTCCTCAGAATTGCCCCGGTTTAGGCTTTGGGGATCCCTGGGGCCCGCCTTTCCGTGGGGCAGGGATTCTTTTCTGAGCCCCCCCACCCGTCGGAAAAGAGAAAGAGGTTTGTTTCCTCAGTTTTGATCCTCGCGTTGCAAGCGCGTTACACATAAAAGCATCATAAAGCTGCCCATGACCACAACGTATATATACACCTGCTTGTTCCTTATTGTAACAAATGCTGGCTTGGTAGAAAGGAGAACCTTGCTTGTTTTTCTGAAAAGGGGGGCAAACCGATTTCAGACAATCTGCGTTTAGCTTATTTTCTACTAAAATTTATAGGTTTTTTCTTCTATGTATAAATTTCAGCCACAAGGGGCAAAACTATCCTATGGACAGGGGGGAACTACAGGGAGTTACCTTTTCTGCCCTAGGTGGGGGTATACCCGAGTTCTCTATGCAACATGCCAACAAGGGGTACCTGGGGTTTGGGGGGATAAGAGCCCGCCGCATGTATTGTCAGCCTCACTAAGTGGTTGGCAATGGAGTAATTAGTGTGGCTTTCCAGCCGTTCCTGGGTCGGCTCTTATTGGTAGTAGGCAATGTGTCGGGTGGGCGTCTACTCCCCATGGTCCAGGCCAGGATTTGGATAGGCTCTATAAAAGGCTTGGGCCTTCAGGTATACAGGGGGTGTGGTTCGTTTCCTGGAAGTGGAGCGACGGAGAGCTGAGGAGAGGCTCTTACCCCAGAGGCTTGAGGCCAGCAGGTGGCTGACCTCTGAAAGCCTAAACCAGTGGAGACTGGTGAACGGACTATGTCTGACTGGACATTAGGCATAGTTGCCAACTTTTGAAAATGAAAAAGCAGGAGATACTAGTGGGCGTCGCGCGTAGTGCGCCGCGACAAAAATGTGCATAGCCACGCCCATCTTGACTGTATGCCATGCCCCTTCAACAAGCCACACCTACTCCACCTAACTGCATAACGGCTTTGGAAGAAAGCCAGGTAGATGCCCTTAAATAGCCAGGTAGTAGCCCCCCAAAACCCGGGTTTAGTGCCCCTTACAGGCAGGTAGATGCCCCCTTGTAGCCAAAATAGATGCCCTCTCTGTACCCAGGTAGACCAAATTTGTACCCAGGTAGATGCCCCCATTGTTAGCCAGGTAGATGCCCCCCATTGTTAGCCAGGTAGATGCCCCCCTTTGTTTGCCAGGTTTTCCCCCCTCTGTTGGCCAGGTAGTGCCCACTCTGTTGGCCAGGTAGTGCCCCATCTGTTGGCCAGGTAGATGCCACCATTGCTTTCCAGGTAGTGCCCCCTCTGTTGCCGGGTAGATGCCCCCATTGTTTGCCAGGTAGTGCTCCCATCGTTAGCCAGGTATTTGCCCCATCGTTAGGCCAGGTAGTGCCCCCATCGTTAGCCAGGTAGTGCCCCCATGCCCCATTGTTAGCCAGGTAGTTGCCTCAATTTGTTGCCAGGAGACCCCCCATTATAGCCAGGTAGTGCCCCCTTTGTAACCAGTAAGTACCCCCTTTAGTAGCCAGGTAGTGCCCCCTTTAGTA
The DNA here is from genome assembly GCA_025379985.1 of Phyllomedusa bahiana. NCBI lineage: Eukaryota > Metazoa > Chordata > Amphibia > Anura > Hylidae > Phyllomedusa > Phyllomedusa bahiana. The sequence goes on from JAODAL010014662.1 coordinate 26,591, forward strand.
GCCAGGTAGTGCCCCATTGTAGCCAGGTAGTGCCCCCATTGTAGCCAGGTATTGCCCCCCATTGTAGCCGGGTAGACCCCCCATTGTAGCAGGTAAGACCCCCCCATTGTAGCCAGAACAGTGCCCCTAAAACTAATAAAAATAAAATAATAAAATCCACTTACCTACCTGGGCTCCTGCAGCGCGGCCCTCCTAGACATCTCCTCAGCGTCACAGGGGAAGTGAGTGAAGCCGCGTGTCACTTCCTCTGTGACGCTGGACATGTGTGTCGGCGCACAGGGGCGCCGGACTACAGGGGGAGGAGGAGGAGGGAGCCCCTCCCTCCTGCCTCCTCCCTGCTCAGCGAGACTCCGGCGGGTGAGCGGACCCTGCCCCGTTTCCCACCCGCCCGTGGGACCGGACTGGCGGCGCCGGAGTAGCGCACCAGCGCTACTTCGGTGCCGCGGTCAGTTAAAGGACCCCCGCCGCCTGCTGGCGGCAGGAGGAATGCCAACTCCCCCCGGGAGGGCGGGGGGGGACCCCAAATAGCGGGACCCCCCCGCCAAAAACGGGAGAGTTGGCATGTATGACATTAGGTCCAGACCCTATGTAGAGAGGGACGCTACATGTGTAGTGAGTGGCCAGAAGGCCGGGGTTTTGTTTACCGGTTTTTTCTGTACAATGTGTGCTGTGCTTAAGAAATAAAGCTGGTGGAAGCCAGACTGAAGAAACCCGGTGTCCAAGTGCCCTATGTGAAAGTGCTAACCGTTTTACCAAAGGACGGCGGTCCAAGAGCGGAATATCCCCTGGGACGACCCAAGATGGCAGCCGGAGGCATGTGAGTTGTCACACCATATATCAGCAGGGCACACAGCATACCTAGAACAGGGTGTTAAACTCAAATACACAGTAGGCCAAACTTAAAAACTTAGACAAAGTCGTGGGAAAACTTGATATTGATAAGCACAGTGCTTCTTACCTGCTGCACGGCATGGTGTCTCCATTTGGAGCACCCTGCTGCCTGCAGAGAGGATGGGGCTGAGAAGAAACTGGAAGGGTTAAGTGTTGAGGCTCCGGATGGCCCTGTGAGCTCATCCTATCTTATCAGTTGTCACCACTGTCTAAGTTGTTTCTCCTGCCATGTGGTCCCTTCTCTGCACTATGCAGAGGGTAGGGCCTGAGTGAGAGCAGTGTAATGACCACTCCTGGTTTCTTCCTACATTTCTCTGTATACTGCCTGACCAATACTCGCGGGCAAAATATAATTACACTGCGGGCCAGAGCTGGCCTATGGGCCTGAGCTTGACAACCCTGACCAGCGTCAGACTGAGGTGCCTAGGGCCCATCAGTGAAATTTCATTCTGGGGGCCCACCTGTGGAGTTGATTCTGGGGCACACCAGTGGAGTTCATTCTGGGGGCCCATCCTGCTGCTACTGTACAGGCTTCTAATATGCTGCCTCTTTCTCTATGCCTATCTGCTTCTCCCAAGCATGTATATGCAATTTAACCCCTTAATGACTTTAGACATGCAGGTTGTTAGTCTGCAGTGATGTCTTTAGACTGTGCTAGGAACAGAGCTGTAGTTTACAGCTCAGCTCCTAGAGTAGTCTCTGTAAATGACAGGGACTGGAGGAAGACTCCAATCCCCACCGTTTAACACTCTGATTGCCGCAGTCCACGACTATGGCGTAACTAAAGGGGATTCCCCTGCCCCATCGGGTCACCGGGTTTTTCAGTGTGTGATTGAGTCCGTGGAATATCTATGCAGTCAGCCCTGGGGACCTAGAATAGCGCAAGGGCTGTCTGCATAGTAAGCCTGCAGACAGGGCACACAGTGTGATGCCCTGACAGCAGCCTGTGCTATACTAACACAGAGTGTAATGTATTAGCACACAGGAGTATGCACATACATTAGTAAGTGTAAGACAAAAATTGTACAACAGTTATCCCTTAATGGGATAAAAAAAAATAAAAAAAAACATAAAAAAGTGTAGAAAAAAATAAAATAAATAATAAAATATATCTAGTAAAAAAAAATTACTGTTTTTTACATTAAACACCCAAAAAAAAACCTCAATAAGGGCCACCCACATGACCACAATAACCGGGAAAAAATTTAAAACGGGTTTTACTTAGTGTTAAAATTGTGAATGTTGTAAAAAAAAAACAAAAAAAAAAAAAAAGGCAGAAAAACTCTTTTGCGCTTGGAAATTTTTTTTTTTAAATTTTCCCAGAAATTTTTGAATAGGGAAATTTCTAAAAACTACTTCCCCCCCAAAAATAAAATTTTTTTGGCCACTAAAAACCAATACCTCATTCAATTGCATTATAAAAAAAAAGGGGTTAAAGGGACTGTTAAAAGCAGGGGGGGCATCAGGTCCCCTCTTGTTTAACATTTGGTCTGGACCCAGTACAGCGGTATCAGCCATACTGCCCTAATGGCGGCCCCCCCAACACAATTTAACCTACATTTCCCAAATTTGTTTTTGGGGAAAAGGGTAAGTTTAAGATCCCCAGCACATTTCGGGGAAATGGGCCTCATTTTTTAGCCCCTTTTTGGGTTGGGGAAACCCTTTTGTACTCGGGTAAAAACACTCCCTCATTGCATAGGAAAGTATAATAGATTACAGTACAGTATAGTTTAGTACTGTATAATATATAATAGTACTATACAGAACAAGGTATTGTGTAGTATATTTCAGAACAGCATAGCATAACACTCCTTGGCACCATATAATGCATAGTTTATTTTAGAAAAGTCTAGTGTAGTAAAACATAGAATAGAAAGGTGAACTATAAAATGGTACAGAGTGCTTTAAAAGTACAGTACAGGATGGTACGGTAAAGAATAGCACAGTGTAGTATAACATAGTTAAGTATATAATAGTAAAGTGAAAATTTTCAGTATCGGAACTGGACCCATACTGATTGGCATAGGGTTGCCTTTTCACATGAGTCCCATTCTCTGCTTCAATGAACAGATGAAAGTTGATGTGTCAAGAGAGAAACATCAGAAAACAAACAACCTGCAACCATTGCTGGAGGAACACAAGCTGGTGGTGGCAGTGTTATGGTCTGGGAAACCCTGCCTATCTATATGGGCACCTATAGCACCCCTAAACTCTGCCTACCAACCTATTTGGGCCCCCCATATCCCCTTTAAACCCCGCCTTTAAACCCATTTTATATGAGCCCCCCAAAAACCTCCCCAAACCCCCGCCTGCCTACCTATAAGGGGCCCCTATCATCCATCTAAATCCTGCCGGGCCCCCCTAATGGGCCACAAAACCCACCTAGACCCCTTTTTCCCCCACCAAAATGGGGGGCCCTTTTTAAACCCACTTTAAACCCGCCTGGGCCCACCTATAAGGGCCCCTATACTACCTAAACCCTGACTGCCCACCTATATGGGCCAAAAGAAAGAAGTCCCCCAAGGATGGTGGGAAAAAAATCCAGCACCCTTGGATAAATAAAAATTTAAACTTTTTTATTGTATCAAATTTATTAAATCCAGACCCCGAAAAGACAGAAATCAACGGTTTGGGGAAACACCCTTAAACATGCCCTTTAAAAAAAAAACTCAATAAACATATTTTTAAAAGGAATTTAAAAAACCAAAAGACGTGTCAGAAACACATTAAACATGTGACATGATGCAAATAACATGCGGTTTTTTTTAGAACAAAAATTTTAAAAACACAGGCAAAACATGCATGGAAAAAAAGTCTCCTTGCAAAAAAAAAACAAAAAAAAAAAATAAAATAAATTGTGGGGAATTTGTGTGAGGAGAGAAAAAAAAACAAAAAACAACTTTAAAATGAATATGTTGGGGTGAATGTGGGGGCAAGAAGAAAAAAAAAAAAAAAGGAAAAAAAACATGAGTGGGGAATAAAGGTGAATGGGGGGAAAAGGAAAAAAAAAAAGGAAAAAAGGAAAAAAATTTAACGGAAAAGATGAAAGAGTAAATGTTAAAGGAGAAAAAAAAAAGGACATGAAAATAAAAATGGGGGAAAAATATAATGGAAAAAACAAAAAAAGTGGGAGGAAAAAAATTTTTTCATGAAAATGATGTTAAAAAGAAAGTAGAGAAAAAAAAAAAAAAAGGGAAAAAAAATGAAACAAAAATGAAAGTGTGGGAAAAAAAATTTTTAAAAAAAAAACATGAAAAAGGTGTGTTCAAAGATGTAGGAGGGAAAAAAAAAAATAAAAATTTAAACAAAAAATGGACGTGGGGATAAATATAATAAAAAAAAAAAAAATTATTATTAATGTCTATTTTTCATTAATTTATTAACCAGGGAAAAGGCAAATAGTTTTTTAAAAAATTCCTGCCTTTTGGATGCCGGGATTCCCCAAAAAGGGCCCGATCCAGAAAGCCTCCCGGGTTTAAAGGGGGGAATTTTCCCACGAAACAAACCCCCTTTTCTCAAGGGGGTTTAAACCCTTTTCCCAAAACCCTAAAGGCAAAACCAGACAGATCACCCCCATGAACAGTGGGAAATGCCTGGAGACACCCCGAAGAATTGATACAAAAAGGGGCAATGGCAAAGGGAAATTTTTTCAGCAAATCCTTTTTTTAAAAAACGGAAAAGTGCCCTCCAACGTAGTTCACTTTCAAATTGTACACTCAATGGCAAAACAAGATTAATTGCTTTTTACAATTAATTTAAATCTTTTTAAAACGAAAGCTCTTGAGAGTTGATAAGGAAATGATGTTATCGGGAGTCCCCTTAATGGATCTACATAAAGAGAGCCCCAAAACCCCCACACTTGTAACATCCTTAACAGACAACCAAGGGGAGGTAGCATTATTCTCCCCATACTAAAAAGGGTGAAAGGGGTTTAACCCCAAAATGTCTCCTCTTCTAGATAAAAATTTTACAACTTTTAGATAAAATTTCAGCTAAAGTAGGGGGTTTCCCCGTCGTTAAAAAAGGCAGATTTTCTTTCAAAAACTTTAAATACAGATGAAAACTGAAACACTGTCTTGGAAATTTAAAGGTTTTTTGGGGTCCCATCCTGGAAAGAGGTTATTAATACGTTTCGAAAGGGGCAATGTAAAAAAAAATCAGATCTCGAACGTTTAAACCCCAAAACTATCTGGGCCCCCCCCCCCAACATCCCCTTTTTGGGGGAATGTCTGAAGATAATCTTTTTTTTGGGTTCCCTGACCAAAAGCTGACAGTTTCCAAAATCGGAAAAAAGCTGTTTGAAACCCGGTAAAATTTACCAACCCGGGAAAAGGCCTGAACATTTAAACGCGGAAAGATGAAAGAGGGATTTAAGTATCGGGATTACCCGCATGGGTTTGCGGAATAATGAGGTTTTGACCCTTTTTTTGGGTTTAACAATCACCAACCAACAGTATATCCCAAAAAAGAAATAGAAGTGGAACACGGGAAAAGGGGGAAAACCCAAGGGGGCCCTCCAATTTTTCATTGAGATAACGGAGAAAATCAGGTATATTAATGACTCCCCATCCCAACAATGAGGTTTTCATCGAAAAAATGCCCAAAAACCCGTAAATATAAGCAGAAAAAAAGGGTTTTTAGTGAAAAAAAAAGTTTCCGTGGAAATTCCCCCCAAAACATGTAAAGATTTTCCAGTGACGGGAAAAAATTTCGCCCCCATTTGGGGCTCCCCCACGTCTTGGGGAAAAAATTGATAAACAAATTGAAAAAAAGTTTTTTTTTCAAAAAATATGCAACAAATATCCAAAAATTTTATTCCAAAACAAATCCTCAATTTTACAACAAAAGTTATACAGATGAAAAACTAAAAACTTTTTAATCCCTTTCAGAGGGGTGTGGGAATTTCAATGGGAAACATCCCCGGGAATCCAGTGAAAAGGGGCCCACCAATGAAAATCATCAAAATTTTTGTAATAATTTTTTTTATTGTCCCCAACATAACCCCGGGAAAAAGAGTAAAAGAGCGGGCTACGTTGGATGCACTATCCGTTTTTTTCAAAAAAAAGGATTGGAGAAAATATTTTCCCAAGCCATGACCCTTTTAGTATCAATTCTTCTGGCGTCCCAGGGATTTCTCCACTGTTTTTATGGTGGTGATTTGTTTGGTTTTGCACTTATGGTATTGAAAGGGTTAAACCCCCTTTAAAGGGGGGGGTGATCGTTTGGAGGGGTTTTCCTTTAACCCGGGGGGGGTTTTTGGATCTGGGGAATTGGAATTCCCCCCCCATCCCAAAAGGTTTAATTATAAAAACGATTTGCTATATCTGTGTTAATCAATAATGGGCAATTTGACTTAATAAAAATTTTTTTTTTTATTTTTATTTATCCACACATTCCCTTTTATGGGTTTAATTTTTTTTTCCCTTTTTTTTTTTTATTTTTATTCACCTTTTATTTTTTTTTCATTTTTTTTTTCCCCTTTCCCCTTTTTTTTTTTTCTCTACATCTTTTTACAACACTCTTTTCCCCAATTAAATTTTTTTTCCCCCTTTTTTTTTTTTTTTTTTTCCATTATTTTTATTCACACATTTATTTTATGTCCTTTTTTTTTTTTTTCTCCATTACATTTACTATACACTCTTTTTCACTTAAATTTTTTTTTGTTTTTTTTCCGTTTTTTTTTCCTTTCCCCCCATTCCCCTTTTATTTAGTTCCTTTTTTTTTTCTTTCTTTCTTCTCTTCCCCCCCATTCATCCACATATTCTTTCAAGTTTTTTTTTTTTTTTTCCTCCTCACATCACACAATTTTATCTTCTGTTTTTTTTTTTTTTTTAAAGGGGAAATTTTGTCATGATGTTTTGCCTGTGTTTTTAAATATGTTCTAAAAAAGCGCATGTTATTTCATCATGTACATGATAGTGTTCTGACACTCATTGGGTTTTTTTATTTCTTTTAAATATGTTTATTGAGTGTCTGTTTTTTTAAGTCAGATTAAGGGTGCTTACCCGAAACGCGTTGATCTGTCTTCGTGTCTGGGTTTTTAAAGATTTGTACAATAAAAAATTATTTTATTTATCCAACGGGCTGGATCTTTTCCGCCCTCCATCGATTTTTGTCTCATTTAACCCGGCTCCTCCCACCAACCCGTCACCTGCCGGGGTCCCAATCAATTATTCATTAGTGACTGGGGCTTTGTGTGTTTTGGACTGTTTCCTATATGGACCCCCATAGCCTACCTAAACCCGATGCCTACCCAAGGGCCCCCCATAGCCCACCAAACCCTGTCTATTTTACGGGTCCTCTTTTTCCTCCAAACCAACAAGCCCCCTATGGGGTTTTCCCCATAGCCTAACTAAAGTTGTCTACCTTAGTGCCCCCCTAAGCCTATTACCCTACGTGGGCCCACCTATAGCCTATTACCCACGTGGGGCCCCCCCTATGCCTACTACCTACCTACCATGTGGCCCCACCTATACCTGCCTACCCCACTACCTATGTGGGGGCCCACCCAAAACCTACTCACCCACTTCCTGGGGTCTACCTACAGCCACCTACCTGGGGCGCCTACCTAACGGGGGTTAACTACGCCACCTAACCAATCTACCTACCTCCATCCAAAATTTGCTTGAGGCCCCGGGTTCTCAGTTACGCCCCCGGGTGTAAAAAACGCAAAGTACAGTATATTGTAAATACAACCCAAATTCCCAAAAAGTTTGGGGGCACTAAAAAAAAATTGTGAATAAACTGAATGCAATGATTGGGGCCCAAAACTAATATTTTAATTCGAAAAAGAACAAGATGAAAGATCAAAAGTTTAACTGAGTAAATTAACATTTGAAAGAAAAAAATTGATTCAAAATTTCACATGTCACAAATGCAAAAAAAATTGGGGCAAGTGCAATAAGTGGCTGGAAAAATGAATTTAGCAATAAGAACACTGGGAAACCCAACAACACTAATTAGGTGAATTGTTAACATGATTGGGTATAAAAAGAGCTCCTCAGAGTGTCAGTGTCTCTCTGAAGCCAAGATGGTAAGAGGATCACCAATTCCACCATTGAAAGATAGTGCAGCAATACCAGGATGGTGTTACCCAGCGTAAAATAGCAAAGACTTTAAAGTTATCATCATCAACCAAACAGAACATCATCAAAAGATTCCAAGAATCTGGAACAATCGCTGTGCATAAGGGTCAAGGCCGTAAAACTCTACTGGATCTCCGGGCCCTTAAACGTCACTGCACCTCTAACAGGAAGGCCACTGTCAAGGAAATCCCAGGATGGGCTCAGGAATCCTTCCAAAAAGCATTGTCTGTGACCACAATCCACCGGGCCATCCGCCGGTGCCAGCTGAAACTCTACAGTGCAAAGGGGAAGCCATTTCTAAGCAAGCTCCACAAACTCAGCTGTTTGCACTGGGCCAGGGGTCATTTAAAATGGAGTGAAGGCAAAATGGAAAACTGTTCTGTGGTCAGATGAGTCATGATTTGAAGTTCTTTATGGAACAGTGGGACGCCATGTCCTCCGGACCAGAGAGGACAAGGACAACCCAAGCTGTTCTCAACGCTCCGTTCAGAACCCTGCATCACTGATGGTCTGGGGTGGCATGAGTGCTTGTGGCATGGGCAGCTTGCATGTCTGGAAAGGCACCATTAATGCAGAGAGCTATGTTCAGGTTCTAGAACAACATATGCTGCCATCTAGACGTCATCTCTTTCAGGGAAGACCCTGCATTTTTCAACAAGATAATGCCAGACCACATTCTGCAGCAATCACAACATCATGGCCACGTAGAAGGATCCGGGGACTGAAATGGCCGCCTGCAGACCAGATCTTTCACCTATAGAGAACATTTGGCGCATCATAAAGAGGAAGGTGCGACAAAGAAGGCCCAAGACGATGGAACAGTTAGACGCCTGTATTAGACATGAATGGGAGAGCATTCTTATTTCTAAACTTGAGAAACTGGTCTCCTCTGTCCCCAGACGTCTGTTGTAAGAAGAAGGGGGGGATGCAACACAGTGGTAAAAACGGCATGGTCCCAACTTTTTGGGGATTTGTTGACGCCATGAAATTTTGAAACAACACATTTTTCACTTAAAATGATCCATTCTCTCAGTTTAAACTTTTGATCTGTGATTTGTGTTCTATTCTGATTATAATATTAGATGTTGGCACCTCCACATCATTGCATTCAGTTTTTATTCACAATTTGTTTAGTGTCCCAACTTTTTTGGAATTGAGGTTGTAGTTTATTACAGTGTAAAATCCAATATTTAACAAAAGTATAGTATATTGTAGTAGAATGTAGTATATGGTATGTTAAAGTATAATATCCACTATAAAATACAGTATAGAAAAGTACAGTATATTGTATTATAGTTTGTTACGGTATAATATACACAGTATAGTACATTGCAGTATAGTGTAGCTTCGTCTGCTACAGTGTATTGTGTGTTATACCATAGTGTGCCCCATATAGAACAAAGCATGAACATATAATGTACTATTCGGCATCTTTGGTTTTCAATAAGGTCCAGTTCCTTTGTACTACTCTCAGAAGGGCTTGGATATGCTGCAGTCATCCCCCTAATCCTAGGATTTCGGTTCTTTAAAGTGGAATTTCATTTGATATCTGCTGCCCTGCCAACAATGTGCTATTCATTGCTGCACAGATAACGCTCAGGGCTATAGGAGAGGGAAGGAATCTGCTGTGCGTTAACAGCAAACCACTTGTTGAAAGTTGAGGGTCTATTATAGCCCCGTACACGGGCGAGGATAAGGTGTTTCATATCTTGTCTGCCGGGTCCTTCACGGCCTCTAATAACATGTAGATATCACAAAACAACCCATTAATTCCCTCTCTATGTAACATGAAGATAAAGATTACACGTGTCGCGGAATAGAAAAGAAGCCAGTAATTGGCAGCTATAGCTGACAGATGAGCATTCCCCCTTCAGCTGCTCCACCTTCTGGTCAGAGGGAGAAGCGTCTCGCTCCAAGCTGCCTGATTTGTCGCGTGCCAGATATTTATTTTGGTTTCCAAATTTGAAATTCAAATTAAATTGAAGGATTGTGGATCAGGCGAGCACGGAAACCTTAGATGACTGATGAAACCAGTTCAGCACTGGACATTAGGGGACAACAGATTTTATTCTGTGTGTGTAAGGGGAGGTATAGTCAGAAAATAACAGTAGGTGCAGGTTCCAGAGGCAGGATAATGGAATTTAATGGAATATCCTATCAAAGTCTATGGGGGTAATACTTCTTTAAGGTCAAATCTGACCCGAGAGCCTTGAAATATGAATAGGGATTACAAACATGATTATTGAGCAGAGGCTTTTGACGTAGCTCATGGGGGTGAAGTTTCATCCAGTCAGAAATCTGTTTTGCACTAAAGAGGAGCAAACACCCTAAAACAGCTGTCTGCAGATGAGAGAGTCTCTCCATACGGTCAACGCAAGATTTCAGAGAGGAATGAAAAGAATTATCAGAAGAGTTGTCCAAAGCCAAGGAGCACCTGAGGAGAGCTACAGAAAGACTTGGGGCATGTATGATCGGGTTCTTCACCCTTTTCTGCTGTAAAATGCGCCAAAGTGAGCCGGCTACGATGTCTAATGCACCTAATGAATGTGTTAGGCGCATTGTTCATAAGACTTGACACTTTTTATTGCACCTAACATGAGGGGGTGTTCTGGGGGCATTATGGAGGCGTCGCACCACACTCGTAATATTAGAAACATATATCAATGCAGGTCGGCAAAACTAGGCGCATTACTGCTCGGACAGGCAGACATATCTCAATGTGATCTGCCTGAGCCTGAGGAGTCGCAGTGGAGCTAGATTTGCTGTAAGGGAAAAAAAATGTCCAATATTTTTCAACTTCCACCAGTACAATAATAAAAAGTCATTTCTGATAATTATCAAACTATATAAAATAAAATTATTAACATTTTATAAATTTTATCATATAATATTAATATAAAAATATATAATATCCCAAAAATATAAAAATATCTCCTATAAAATGTATTTAAATTTAATAGAATATAAAACTAATTTTACATTAAATAACCCACTGATGATGTTGTTCAGATTTTACAATTTTTAATTTTTACTACATTTTAAACTTATTTTTGCTGCTCTCCCCTTTATTCTACATATGACAAGAGCCAGCACACTACAGGTCTGGCTGGGACCTGTGCTCCACCAAGCAGGATCAGTACCATAGTCTCTATTCACTGACATGCTGTTCTAATGACTTCTCTTTTAGTTCCAGCCGATTTATAGCCCCTACATGTTTGGGGCATTACTAATGCACCTTAGTTCCGTTATGCGGCAAACACACAGGCGCGGCGCGGGGAACTTTATGCACCATTTATAATTGCACAAAAACCATTTTCATACATTCAGGCGCATTATACACTGAAAAACAGATGAGAAAATGCACTTCGATCTGCCTAGTTCAATACATGTCTTCCTTGGAGTCAGCAGGTACAATTTTTTCAAAGAAAGCAATAATGAAAGCAATAACTCACACTCCATGGCCTGTATGCACGCTCACTCTCCATGGCCTGTATGCACGCTCACACTCCACGTTCTGTATGCATGCTCCCCCTCCATGGCCTGTATGCATGCTCACCCTCCATGGCCTGTATGCACGCTCACACTCCATGGCCTGTATGCACGCTCACACTCCATGGCCTGTATGCACGCTCCCCCTCCATGGCCTGTATATACGCTCACACTCCACGGTCTGTATGCATGCTCCCCCTCCATGGCCTGTATGCACGCTCCCCAACCATGGACTGTATGCGTGCTCACACTCCATGGCCTGTATGCGTGCTCACACTCCATGGCCTGTATGCGTGCTCACCCTCCCTGGCCTGTATGCACGCTCAACCTCCATGGCCTGTATGCACGCTCAACCTCCATGGCCTGTATTGCACGCTCACACTCTATGGCCTGTATTGCACGCTCACACTCCATGGCCTGTATTGCACGCTCACCCTCCATGGCCTGTATTGCACGCTCACACTCCATGGCCTGTATTGCACGCTCACACTCCATGGCCTGTATTGCACGCTCACACTCCATGGCCTGTATTACACACTCAACCTCCATGGCCTGTATTGCACGCTCACACTCCGTGGCCTGTATTACACGCTCAACCTCCATGGCCTGTATTACACGCTCAACCTCCATGGCCTGTATTGCACACTCAACCTCCATGGCCTGTATTGCACGCTCAACCTCCATGGCCTGTATTGCACGCTCACACTCCATGGCCTGTATTATACGCTCACACTCCATGGCCTGTATTGCACGCTCAACCTCCATGGCCTGTATTACACGCTCAACCTCAATGGCGTGTATTGCACGCTCAACCTCCATGGCCTGTATTGCACGCTCAACCTCCATGGCCTGTATTGCACGCTCACACTCCATGGCCTGTATGCACGCTCAACCTCCATGGCCTGTATTGCACGCTCACACGCCATGGCCTGTATGCACGCTCAACCTCCATGGCCTGTATTGCACGCTCAACCTCCATGGCCTGTATGCACTTTCACCATGAAAGATTTTCCAAAGTGTTTTTTTGGCAATGGTAACCAGTGAAGAGTGTGGGAGACAGAAGTTGTAGAGCAGCGAAAATTCTTGATGGAGTGGAAGAGAACATCTGGAGTAGGGCTTCAGTAGTCCAAATACGCTATGATAAGGGAATGCACAACTATTTTGATTGAGGAGGATTCAGCAACTATTCTTGAGTTGAGAGTGCAAGACAATAAATCAGTGTCAGAGTGGTCCACCAGATTATCAGGGGATCCTCTGTTAGGCCCATGCTCTGACTCAATAATGAGCCCCACAGATCCATCAGAAGATGGCTCCAATAAGAAGTGACTGTGGGGCAATAACGTGGCTCTAGGGTCTTTTTTATGGGAAGGTTCACAAATAGCCGTTATTAACAATATGTACAAGGATAACATGGATTACACTGCAATTATTTTCTGTACACATAGAGGGTGGACCTTCGAATGAGTGCACATATATGGTGTGGAGAGGTTCCGATTGTCTGGAAACCCACCTCCCCTGCAGACAGGGTCAGTAGCATTATGTTCAATTTATGCCATTTCAACTCCTTAACCACGAAGTGTTTTTTTTGGTTGTCATGATAGTTTTTCCCTCCTCGCCTTCTAAGACCCATAACTTTTTTTATTTTTCCATCTACATAAAGTTGAAACCAGAAGTTTCCATACACTATATAAAAAGCTCCATCTGCATGTTTATCTCACTATCTGACATGAAATCAGAATAAACCTTCCCCGTTTTAAGTCAATTAGGAACCAAAATTATTTATTATTTATATATATGGGAGGTGGCCATGAACATCAGTCTATATGTGACAGAGGAAACCATCTACAGAGGTCTGTATGTGATAGTGGATGGGGACATGAGCAGCAGTCTATATGTGACATAGGATACCTTTGATAGCAGTCTATATGTGACAGAGGAAACTGTTGGCGGCACTCTATAAGTGAGAGTGGATGGGGTTAAAAGCAGCAGTCTATATGTGACATGGGAAACCATTGATAGCAGTCTATATGTAGAGGAGGTGGCCATGAACAGCAGTCTATACGTGACAGAGGAAACTGTGGCAACACTCTATAAGTGAGAGTAGATGGGGATATGAGCAGCAGTCCATATGTGAGACAGTAGGGGGCTACACAAGCAGTCTATATGTAAGAGGTGGCCGTGAGCAGCAGTCTATATGTGAGACAGTAGGGGGCTACACCAGCAGTCTATATGTAAGAAAGGACTGCTGCTCATGGCCGCCTCTATATGTAACAGAAGAGAGCATCAGCAGCATTTTATATGTGAGAGTGGATGCGGACATGAGCAGCAGTCTATTTGTGAAACAGAGGGGACTACACCAGCAGTCTATATGTAAGAGGTGGCCGTGAGCAGCAGTCTATATGTGAGACAGTAGGGGGCTACACCTGCAGTCTATATGTAAGAGAGGAGGCAGCCATGAGCAGCAGTTGATACGTGACCGTGACAGAGAAAGCCATCGACAACACTCTATATGTGAGAGTGGATGGAAACATGAGAAGCAGTCTATATATGACAGAGGAAACCATCAGCAGCACTCTATATGTGAGAGTGCATGGGGACATGAGCAGCAGTTTATAGGTAAAAGAGGAACAGCAGTCTATATCAGGAACATAACTAGAAATCATGGGTCCCCATAGCAAAATAAGATGGGGCCCCACCACTTAATGACAAAAAACTAAAACAAACTAAAGCATAAGGAGATAATTAAAGGTATAAATATTATCCCCATATATCCGGGAACCCACATAGTAGAGGCTAGATAGCAGTAAACCACTTGTTCCCTGAATGGGGCTTCCTTAAGCTCTGGGCCCCATAGTTACGCCCATGTAGCTTGTGAGCACTAAGGTTAAAGAATAAGGGTATGTTCAGATGGCGTAATTGCGGCGCGTATTTGCGCTTTATATGCGGCGAGATATGCGCTACAATTACGGTAATCCATAGTTCTCTGAGAACTATGGGTTACGCCTCCTCTCCCTGCACGTACAATACGATCGTATTGTACGTGCAGGGAGATAAGTCATTTATTCGATGCGGGAGTAATGCATGTCTATGGGGCCGGCGGGCTGCCGGTCCACCTGCGCATCGGGAGTGCGTGCTGATCAGCGCAAGCTCCCGAAACACACATACCCTAAGGGCATGTCCCCACTGGCCGGTTTTTCAGGTGGTTTGCGGTTTTGCAGACCGCCTGAAAAAACGGCCGAAAATGAGCACAATGGTGCTCTATGGAAAACCCGTGCAGTAGTCCCCACTGCACGGGTATTCCGCCCGGCGGTTTTTTCGCCCGCGGTCCGGCCGCTAAACATTCATCAAGCACAATCTTCTGTCCGGTTTTCAGACGGAATCTGTGCTTGTGAATGTGAAGGGGGAGGGCTTTTCTCCACTCATCGCGGAGAAAAGCCGTCCCCCCCGCGGCCGCAAAACAGGACAAATACCGGTCGGTTAAACCGACCGGTATTTGTCCTCTGCCGTGGGAATGCGCCCTAAGAGAACACAACATTTTTACTTTTTTAGATTCAGGAGATATTTCCTTTAACCCTTTCCCTGCCATAGGTAAAAGTGTAATTTATGAACTCTGCATTTCTTGAGGTGTGCATGTCATTTTCTACCTGGGTCACACCTTTCACAATATATTTAAAGTTTTATATACAGGCAGTCCACCGCGCTGACTTACACCTGTCCCTTAGTTAAAAACGGAGACTTATGGGGCATGCTGGCACTTGTAGATCCATGTTCCACAGTAGATAGTAGCTGTGGAATGACAAGTCCAGCATGCCACAGCAGCACATGAGGTGAAAATAATGTGAAATCTTCTTAACAGGGGTACAGACTGCAAAACAAATGTATAAACCCTTCCCTGCAGTATACAAAGCCGAGAAAAAAAACGTTTGTGCTGGAGTTACATTTAATACATATACCTGTTCCGACTTACATCCAAATTCAATTTAAAGGGGTTGTCTCATCTCAAAGTTTCATAGGATGCAAGAATTAAATAATGCTGCTTTGCTCTGCCACTTCCTGGTCAAGCTGTCTGTAATTAGCATATGAGCTCTGTGTATTCAGACTTCTCCGTTTATCAGTCTAGATTAGCTAAATTGCCTTCTCTGAGGTCCAGAGAAGCTTCTGAGCTAATGTAAACAGTAGAGTAATTACTGTCTTTTGTCTGAAAGATCAGATAACACACAAGCTCTCACTCACGGCTCTCACTCAGGGCTGCTACCTGTGTGATGACATCACTCCCTGCTATCAGATGGAACAAACAGCAGGGGATAAAGAGTACATAGGTCGGTGACTTGGGAAACCGGAAAGCCTTCAGAAGGTGATAAAATCACGTGTAGCTCCTTTACAAAAAAAGATGAACAAAGCAATATATTTGGAAAACGTCTTCATTTAGTGTTCCCTACATTTTGAAAGCTAATCTTTGTAGTGAGACACTACAAAGAACAAACCTACAGTCCCTATCCCGTTCGTAACCTGGGGACTGCCTGTATATAAAAAAGGTGCAAACTGTTAAGATAAAGACTATAGTATCCAAAAGATAATGCTCTAGATACTAATAAGGCATTAGAATTAATGAGCATCAAAATCCACATGGATTATTTCTATTCAGTACATGTTTTTGTTTCACAAAACAATTACCAACCCAAACAATAGCCAACAATGACCAATCCCAAATTCTCTATCTTCCCTGTGTGATGGTGGATATTGGTGATTAGCCCTACATCAATTTCCCCTAAATTTAGCAATTATGTGATCTACGTCCGTGCTCATCCCTATAATGAAGGCATCTGCACGCTACGTCTACCTAGATGAACGTGATCCCTGTAAGAGCTTCCAGCTGCCAATCAACCTCCAATTAGGAAAATGTTTTTTTCATTACAGCAATCCTGACCTGGGTTCCCTATCGTCGACTTTTCATGCAGCAAGGAAGATGTAAGAATTCTGCAGCAGCAAAGCTGGTAAGGGTTTGGGTACAGATTTGCTTTTTGATTTCTCTGCAGAAACATCATGCATAAAATACAAAACAACATCATACACACTGCATCCCTGTTCTCCTACAGTTCCTTGCACAGCCGGTCTCCATAGCCGGTCTGCAGTGGTCACATAGGGTGTGATATCATCACTGGAGGCCAACCCTACGTAGAACTGGAGTGCCAGAGATGACACCGGCACATGGTGGGCAAACGCTGAGGGAAGGAGGAGGCAGCATGGCTGCTTCATCAACCAAGTCCTTGGAGTAAGGTTCATGAGAGAACAGTGACCTGCTGAAGACCATTAGTGGTCCAGTTATGTTCCATATGGAAGGTGGGCTTGCAAGTGTTCCTTGTGGTCCACATACTAGACGGTGACAGCTACATTTTATTTGTCAGCCTGGACAAGGTTTAAAGGAGTTTTCATGGAGGCAACTTTCACAGCTAGCTTTAGGATCCCAGTTCTTGGTTAGGTTTTGAGTAGTTCTACAGCAGTGACTGACATTTCAGCTGTGCTATTCCTAGCTGATCCTGTTAGAGGGACATTACTAACAGAAGGGTTTAAACAATGATTCATTTCCATATTTTGTTAAATTTCATTTTCTTTATATGAAGACTGCAGTTGCTCTCAATAGTTATGCTTGTTATTGTCATCTAAACCCCTACCCAACATGATAGGTTACTTAATGAAAACATTTCTGAATGACTTCTTTTGATTCCTATTAGGATATCCTCCTGGAAGGGTTTGTGGACTATAACCAAATAGGCCACCAAACCCTAGTTAATTTACAGATACAGAGGAGGTGTGGTTAAAGAGAGACAGAGTCTATGGAGAGAGGAGAGGCTGAGGGTGTGTGGCAAGTCCTTGGAGAAAGGTTCATGGAGAGAACAGTGACCTGCTGAAGACAATTATTGGTCCAGTTATGTTCCATATGGAAGGTGGGTTTGCAAATGTTCCTTGTGGGCCACATACTAGTCGGTGACAGATTCAATTTTTTTGTCAGCCTGGACAAGGTTTAAAGGGATTGTCACAGAGCCTGCTCTTCACAGCTAGCTTTAGTATCACAGTTCCTGGTTCGGTTTTGAGCAGTTCTATAGCAGTGAATGACATTTCAGCTGTGCTATTCCTAGCTTATCCTGTTAGAGGGACATTACTAACAGAAGGGTTTAAACAATGATTCATTTCCATATTTTGTTAAATTTCGTTTTCTTTATATGAAGACTGCAGTTGCTCTCAATAGTTATTCTTGTTATTGTCATCTAAACCCCTACCCAACATGATAGTTAGGTTACTTAATGAATACATTTCTGAATGACCTCTTTTGATTCCGAACAGAATATCCCCCTGGAAGAGTTTATGGACTATAACCAAATAGGCCACGAAACCCAGGTAGCTTTACAGATACAGAGGGGGTGTAGTTAAAGAGAGACAGAGTCTATGGAGAGGGGAGAGGCTGAGGGTGTATTGCAAGTCCTGGGAGAAAGGTTCATGGAGTGACCTGTTGATGACAATTAGTGGTCCAGTTATGTTCCACATGGAAGGTGGATTTGCAAGTGTTCCTTGTGTCAGCCTGGACAAGGTTTAAAGGTGTTTTCACGGAGGCGACTCCTCACAGCTAGCTTTGGGATCCCAGTTCCTGGTTAGGCTGTGAGCAGTTCTATAGCAGTGACTGACATTCCTAGCTGATCCTGTTAGGGGGACATTACTAACAGAAGGGTTTAATCAATACGACGAAAGTCTACAGAGCTTTAAAGGGTCACCTGGGTTGTTTTATCACCACAATTATTTGTTTTTAATATGTAGGGATAGATAATTGAAGACTTTTTCGAATTGCTTTGTTGATTTTTCTTTGGTCAGGAGGTAAAGAAGATTTTATCTCCCCTTAGAGCACACAGGTTTTTGGTTATGACCATCAGTCTCCCCACCTCCCCCTGCTCTCTCCTTTCTCTCAGTGCTCTAAACTTCAGTCAATCACTCAGTCTGTCCATGGTGAGTCACCTCCTGTTGGATCTTCTCTAGTAACAGACTTTGAATGCTTCTCTTTAGAGCTCTGCAGTCTGGTGTAACACACTTTATAAATCTCTTGCACTTGGCAGTGTAACAGGAATAGCTAGAAACATCAGAGCGGATGTGTCAGTCACGGATATCAACCCACCCACAGTCTGACCAAAAAGTGGGTTGGATTCTAAAGGCTTTTCAGTCGGATTTACAGATGGTTTTCGAATTTGAAAAAACTGTCTATAAACTGACTGTTACATAGACTTAAATGGAAAATCCCTGCAGTAGTTCACACTGTACGGATTTTCTGCCCGACCTTTTTGTACACCACCGACGTAACAAAAAACTTAGAACATGTTCATTCTTCCGCCCGTTTTTTTGGGCAGAACATGAACATGTCAGTGTGAAGGAGGACGGCTGAATCTGCAAAACTGTGGACAGAAGTCGTCCTACTGTATGCGCAAAAAAAGATTTTGCCTTTGCCGTGTGAATGCACCCTAAAGCTGCCTGTGGCTGTGAAACTGCACGGTGTGAAAACCACCTTTAAAGTTTGTCAGTAGGAAACAAACAAGCTCCTGTGATAAGACACAGCAGAGAGTGATGCTATTACGGTCGGACATTGCTGCTGGAGCAATGAGAGCAGAGAGAGATTGTTGCTAACCTAGGGAAACTTGCATACACAAGCAAGAGATAAGAACTTCTCTAACTCCAAAACGAAGCAAAATCAAGACAGCAATGTATTTGGTAATAGTCTTTATTTTCCTTTTCCTACATGTTTAAGGATTATCAATGTGGTTTGACTACCCCTTTAAGAAACATGACTGAAAAGCTCAAGATGATGACAGTAGGATTGTGGCCTTCGAATTGCTCAATCCAATCGAACATCTATGGGGTGTGATGAAAAAACTAGTCCAATCCATGAGCGTTTGTGGCAATCGGGCCTTGTGGACTTGTGGTTCATTTGCATATTTGGTAAAATGTGATTTTCTTTATATGAAGACTGCAGTTAATCTCAATAGTTATGCTTGTTATTGTCATCTAAACCCATACCCAACATGGTAGTTAGGTTATTTAATGAAAACATGTCTGAATGACCTCTTTTGATTCCCATCAGGATGTCCTCCTGAAAGGGTTTGTGGACTATAACCAAAAAGACCATAAAACCCTGGTAACTTTCCCTGGTAACTTTACAGAGACAGAGGGAGTGTGTTTAAAGAAAAAAAGAGTCTATGGAGAGGTGAGGGGCTGAAGAGAGACAGAGTCTATGGAGAGGGGAGGAGAAAATGGGGTTGAAGAGAGACAGAGACAGCTCTAGTAAGTGTTATATCTCTAACCAGTGCTTAATTCACAGCTTAGACTCCTTAGTGCTTCTGTATAATACCCTCCATGCTGCTGCTTCAGCAGTATGTATGTGTGTGTGTAGTGTATCATAGTAGTTAGTGTTTATCTACTAGTTCAGAAACAAGTTCAAATTAACTACTTTCCAACCGCCCATTAACTATAAACATCCGCTTGATATTTATCTCTGCATAGAAATTCTGGTACGCCTACTTAGAGTTTGCAGCTTCATGTAGATTTGTCAGTAGCAGATAGAAGGCAGGTACGGTTTATTACCGACCCTGGCCTCCTGATTGCTTCAAGCTAACTGCTTCCCAGTTCTGGCAGTCATGTGATCACCAGGGATGGATATATAGGAGCTGCTGGATCCTAACAGACCCACATCAGCTCTGCAGTCAGTGCTGGGGCTGTATTTCTCCTTTAACTGACACTAATATATCAGCTCTAGTTACACGCAAAAGCATCAACACCAAAATAAAAGTTATATAAAAATGCACCCCCCCCCCCCCACCTCCAGAGGTCTTTTGCTGACTTTTTAGCAGACGAAATATGTAAAATAAATTAAAAATAAGCACAAAAAGAACTAAAAAAAAAACAGCCCAAACTGCAACTTTTTACCCCATTCTCGATGATCTTAAAGCAACCGTAACAGAAAAATCACACAATTGCAAAGTTTATTTTAGTGCACCTTTTTGCAATAAAAAAATGTGAAAACACTACATAGGTCATACTTACAGCTCAATGGCTGGACTAGACTGAACCCAGTAACAGGCAACACTGGCCCCTATGCTACTTGGGAAAGAAAAAAAGGTGAAGCTAATTGCTGAGCAGTAGCTCACACATCCCTCCACTAGGGGAACAATTAGATGATAAAAAAAACTGCACATTAACTTAATACCTGTTCACACCAGCATGCAGAAAAATGTGGAAAACATACTTTTTTTTTTTATTGTATTCCATGAAATTATATACGTACAGTACCTTGCATCATTGACTCCGCCTCTCACGTTTTTCATTACATAAAATCTAGCCCTGTGTATCATGGAAAACGACAAAAAGAAAGAGTTATATGTTCAAACCCGCATGTACTTAGAAATGAAGCTGCCTGGTCAGGAACTGGTTAAGGATGTGGCTAGAGAGTAGGAAACTGATGAAAGGTGCTAAATACAAGTTATGTACTGGCCAGAAATAGTGCTAATCATCATGTACACACAAAATCTTGTCCTGAAAATTTGTATGAAAGTACAAGTACATATTAAACGCTTTAGAAGGGCTCTTATTTGCTGAACCGAGTATTCCATCCTAGCAGGATACTAATGAAATAAATTATTGATGACACAGATTCATTATTCATAAAAACTTTCTTTTCCTGTATCTTAATTGCTGTAATATTCTTTTCGGACTTTTAGGGCGACCTGTATGAAGGAAGGCGCTTTGAAGTGAATAGTCGAGTCTCGTTTTCACTGTATAATGCGCCCACATGTATGAAAGTGGTTTTTGTGCGTTCATAAATGATGTGTAAAGTTCCCGCCCCTCACCTGTGTTTTTGGTGCATTACAGTACTTAGGCGCATTAGTAATGCACCAAACATGTACAGGCTGGAAATAAAAGAAAAGTCATTAGAATAGCATGTCAGTGAATAGAAACTATGGCACTGATCCTGCTTGGTGCAGCACAGGTCCCAGCAATACCTGTGCTGTGCTGGCTCTTGCTGTATGTAGAATAAAGGGTGAGAGCAGCAAAAAATAAATTTAAAATTTAATGTAGTAAAAATTAAAAAATCTGAACATCATCATCAGTGGTTATTTAATGGAAAATTTGTTTTAGTTTCTATTAGTTTTGAAATACATTTTATAGGAGATATTTCTATATTTTTGGGATATTATATATTTTTATATTAATTTTATAGGATAACTTTTTTTAATTAAATTTAAATAATTTAATTTTATACAGTTTGATAATTATCAGAAATTACGGTACTTTTTATTATTGTACTGGTGGAAGTTGAGAAATATTGGACATTTTTTTTCCCTAACAGCAAATCTAGCTCCACTCCGACTCTTCAGGCTCAGGCAGATCACATTGAGATAGGTCTGCCTGTTCCGAGCATTTAATGCGCCTGGTTTTGCCGACCCGCATTCATATATGTGTCTATTATTACGAGTGTGGAGCGACGCCTCCATAACGCGCCCAGAACGCCCCGCCATGTTAGGCGCATTAGAAAGTGTTGAGTCTTACGAACAATGCGCCTAACACATTCGTTTGGCGCATTAGACATCGTAGCCGCTCAGTTAGGCGCATTTTACACCAGAAAAGGGTGAAAAACGCAATCATGCATGTCTGTCTTAATGTTCCATGATACCTGCTGTTTTTTTTCCTGGAATATTTGCTTCATATGCAACGCTATAATTTCAAAATTGTTGAATTTTTTTAACCCTTTTATTACCTCTGTAGTCATAGGGCTTCATAGCAAAATGAGATGGGACCCCACCACTTAATGGCAATAAACTGGAACAGCGGGAAAAGTAGTAATTATTTAAGGATGTGAATAATACCGCCATGTATCAGGGAACCCATATAATAGTGCTGAAGAACAGAAAACCACCAACTACTTGTTCCCTACAAAAAATTAACAATGTTTCTGTACCTGAGTGCGGCCCCCTCAACCTCTGAGCCCCATAGGACCTGCTATGACTGCTATGGCTATAGTTACACCCATGCCTGTTGAATATGTAAGGTGAAAGTTCCAGGATGTCTGCTATATCTTACAAATGACAGAAGAAAACTCTGATTCTGGATGTTTAACCACTTAGATGCTGCAGACAATGTAGACCACATCGTCTAAGTGATTAGTCAGAATGAAGAAAGCTCCCTCCATCACTCCGTGTCCCGTGGCATGATCAGGGGGTACTATAGGCTTTCCATAATCATCAGGCATCTCAATAAAGCCACCAGGTCTACCATCTTAATTATGCCCAGTGTCTAATTTTTTTGCATTCCTTTCCCCCCCCAAAAAATTAGATCTAATGAACAAATGATGATATGTATCCCAATTTGATTACACTGAAAAATAACACTTATTCTGCGAAAAACATTGATGAAAAAAATAACGTCTCTATGAACTCAAAAATGAAAAAACAAAAAATGTGCTTAGTGACTAAGGCCAAAGTGGTCTATTTAGGGGTTAACCTAGATAAAAATCTACTCTTAATTATCTAATCCCCGCTCATTATCCCGTACTATTCAAATCAAGCCGAGCTGCTTCAGTAGGACTTTCAGGGTAAGGTTAGATGTTGCATTAGTCAGATGTTTGTGCTGAAGGTGGTAGCACTACATAACCTGACCGCAAGGGCTGGGTAATCAGAGGTTAAACGGTTAGTTTGCAGGATGGGTCACACCATGACTTTGAAGACTTTTTGATGACTTTTCCTCATATGTGTACCCAGTACCTTGGCCTTCTTCTTTCTCCTGGACCCTGGAATGGTCCGTCTGTCTTTTCCTCCCTCTCCTAATTTGTTTCTGTTTTAGGGTTTCAGTGGTCGGATGTTGTTAAAATCACAGTTATTTAATATATTATAAATAGTTTATTGAATAAAGTGTGCCTATGGGGGATTCTAAGAGTATGTTTGCACGGTGTATTGTGGCGCGTAGAGTACGCGCCGCAATACACCGTGTGTTTCAGGAGCTTGTGCTATTCAGCACGTACTCCTGAGGCACGGAGGGGCAGGTAGCCCGCCGCCCCATAGACAAGCATTACATGTCACTTATCTCCCCGTGCGTACCATACGATGGTATTGTGCGCGCGGCGGGACAAGGCATAATCCATAGTTCTCTATGAGAGCCATGGATTACCGTAATTGCGTGGCGAAATGTACGCCAAAATAAGCTGTGTGAACATACCCTTAGTTATAAGGAGTATTATAGCTCCCTGCACTCAGGTATACATCTTGCAAAACCCGGGCAGCCATTACTCATCAATAGAGAACTGGATGGAGGAGCACATCGCATAGTCATCCTCTGCATCATGGCGGCACCGTGGCACTCCGACTTCTGTAACGTCAGGCCCTAGCCTCAGAAATATACTGTTCCCTCAACAGCGAGGAGTCTCAATGAATATTGTATTCCATTTGGCCTTATTCGCTTCTTTATATCCAAAAAATTGCAGAGGCAAACTGCATTGTTCTATTGTATTGTTATACACGATACAAATTTCCCCCTGACCTTTTGTAAAATAACTTCTGAATCTCTTGGAGTGACTATTTTCACCAGAAGGGTTCATATAGGGACCTCAGTAGACCAATAATCCTTAAAGGGGTTGTCCAACATATTAAGGCCATGTCCCCACGGCACGGGTTTTAGATTTCTAAAACCGTCTGCAAACCGGGTGAAAACTTTTACAATGGGCCTCTATGGAAAACCCGTGCAGCGGTCCCCACTGCATGGGTTTTCTGCCCGCCGGTTTTTCAGACTGCCGGCCACCCAAAAAAACATAGAACATGTTCATTCTTCCCTCCGGTTTTCGGGCGGCAGAAGAACAGGTCTATGTGAAGGGGGAGGGCCTTTCTCCGCTAATCGCCTCCCCCTGCGGTCGTGTGCATGGCACAAAAACAGTACAAATACCGGTCGGATAAACCGACCGGTATTTGTCCTGTGCCGTGTAAATGGCCCCTAAAAGTAATTAAAATAGCTTTATAGCCCCACGTGAGAAAAGGTAAAGAAAAAAACTTATATGTCATGACTTTGAGAATTTAAAGGGGTTGTCCACCTCATTAAGTAGTAATTTAAGTGGCTCCAGGGCCCCAAGTCATTTCTGAACGGTGACATTACTGATTCGCTGCAACGGTCACATGCCCCTCACTTATATCGCCATTCACAAGTGATGGAGTTTCAACAGCAGCACTGCTAGAACCAGGGACCGGAACAAGAGGAGTATAAGTTTTCTTTATTTTAGTTGGGGCCCTGGAGCTATACAAATTATTTTTCAATGAGGTGGACAACCCCTTTAAGTTCTCCAAGTCAGTACATTTCTCCACCAATATTTTATTTGATTTTCACCAATAGCGAATTGGTATCCTTTACATTGCTTATCCTTCACAGTCGAGACACGTTTCCACAAATAAATTACCTCAGGAGCCCCTTATGCCCATTTGATATTTTGGTACTCACTAACGCAGCACTTATTTGTGGAAATGCATTTGGGCTTATTTATTTAGGACAATATTTAGGGCTTTTAGGGTCAATCTGCAGGGTTGCCCTTTTCGGGTCGGTTAACCCGCTAAGCATTAGCATAGGGCAGTATTAGGGATCACTTATACATTCCTTTACAGCCCTCTTTCAGGATGTTTGGGTTGAAGACTGCATTTTTTTTTCAAGCTGGGCCATGCTGCTGTAACCAACTAACTAGACATGGCTACCAAGACATACCCAGTCTTGCTTTATTTCTATACTGACTTGATGATCCATTACATCTTGTATAAGTTTCGGGGACTTTTACGTGTATTTTTTAGGGATACATTTTTTTGACATTTTTTTCTGTGATGTGTTGCCATTCAATTTAGAAAGTGGCATATCTCTCTTTAGGGAGAGCACCATATAGGTGTGTAGAGTTTTGAAATGGCCTTTTTGCCCTCTACTAAGCATCTGCATCACAGGACATTATGGGAAAGGAGCTGAGAAGCTCAAGCGCGCTCTATTGGATGTAACAAATCCTCATTTTGCTTCTGACTCACTGAATCTTTAAGAGGCAAAAGGGATATTTAGCCAAGCCAGTCTCAGTCATCTGCAGACGGCTGTTTTGGAGTTTTGCCCCTCAACAGAGTAGAGCTGGCTGGAAGTGGCTCAGAAAGGGGATATCTCTCCTTGGGGAGAGCACCATATAGGTCCATTCAATTAATGTACTTTTATTTTCTTTTGTGATGCATTATCTTCTGCTACACCTTTGGGGCCCTGAAATATTAGGAGTGCAGTATTGTTTTAGAGCTGGGGTTCATTGAAGGATTCTCTGGTACTCTGTTGCCCCAATCTGGCCCTGCTTGCCAGGTCCAATATAATCTCCTGGTGCTGGTAACACAACACCACTGTAGAGACCAGACAGTGGAACCACAGTGGAAGAGGAGAGATGGCTTTGCAGGCTATGTCTACACGGCTGATGTTAAAATTGCAACAGAAATCTGACGGTGTTTTAACATCACCAGACCATGGTTTTTGCCATATTTCAGGCAAAGGAGTACATAGAGTGTACTAGAATCCGCCAGAGAGTAGAACATGTCCTATATTCCAGTGGAATCCGGCGGTTTAGAAATCCGACAATAGAAAATCGAGCTTTGTAGACTACAGCTCGGATTTTCTATTACAGTCTATGGGGCACCGGCTACAGTCGGATTTTTGCAGATTCTAAATACTGAATCCGCTTAAAACTTCGACTGTAATACACAGCCTTAAAGGGGTTTTGCCACAATCTCATTTCATACCTCCTGCTTCCAGCTCTTCAGCTCTGTGTGCTCAGAAGGGGGCGTGTGTGATTTGTTTGAATTGCAGATCATGTGACCCAGCAGGATGAAATCACCAGGCCGTTCCTCTCTCTAGTCAAAGAAAGGTCGGTTTATATATAGAGCTGTGAGTAGCTCAGCAGTAAAGTTTTTACCTCACAGCATAAGGGTCCTCGGTTCAAATCCCTGCAGAAACCAAATCTGTGGATTTTTTTTTTCTCTTTATTAATGCACAGACCTGATTGAGGTTTCTTTTTTATTTATTTGCACTGTTTGACTAATTACTAAGGAGTACAGAGGACGGAAGTAGAATGACAGCACCAGAGGTTTGAACACTCAGTAGCTGCCTGAGAGGAGAGGTGATGTCTGAGTATGTACGACAAGGACTGAGAAGCTCTCAGCCCTGGTCGTATCCCCTGGAGACGAGCTGTAAACAATGGATCACTAAAGGAGCAGCTAAAACAAAATTGGTGCAGAATTTTTAATAATGATGAATGGTG
The DNA here is from genome assembly GCA_025379985.1 of Phyllomedusa bahiana. Taxonomy (NCBI): domain Eukaryota; kingdom Metazoa; phylum Chordata; class Amphibia; order Anura; family Hylidae; genus Phyllomedusa; species Phyllomedusa bahiana. Next base: position 53,387 of record JAODAL010014662.1, read on the forward strand.
AAAATGTGTATTATTTTGTTAGCAAATTTCCCACGTCAATTTTACTTTGTGGCAAAACCCCTTTAAAGTTTTTCATCCTATTTTCATGCCCTCTGGCCCAGCACAGGCTTTTTATAAACAAATTAATTCTGACCAAATGACTGAGGTCGAAAATGTAAAAAAAATTCAAATTTAAAATTTTGGATGCTGTTTTTGTTGATTTTTTTCACACAAAAACATTGTGGAAAAGAACAAATCTAGAACAGGAGAAACAGAGTCCAGCACTAAAGTATGCCACACTGCCAGAAAACGTGATCCAACTTGTCGATTATATAATATAATAAAGTCATAACAATTAATTATATATATTATTATATATATTATTATATATTATAATATATCGATTATTATTTTAGAAAAAAGAACCAAATTTTTTATTTCATGGATTTTGAATGTCAAAATTTTTTAACATGATTTAATTTCTAGATATAATCAACAATTTTGGTTACCTTTTTTTTTTCCTTTTTTTTACTTGTGAAGAGCCTAGAGCCACCTAAAATGTTCCAGTCGACAAGTGACCATATGACTTCAACCCACCATTGCTATCTGAGCATCTATTTTCCAAGCGTTTAAGCAAAGTGATGTGTACATTTTTCATGTGTAATTAGGCGATGTAACGTGATCCCGCGCTGCTGCCATGTGCAGCAGCCTCGCTGAATAACTTCCAGATTTCAATCCAATCTTCTCTGTCTAGACTCTACGTTGCTATTTTTTCCCCTCCGAGCTTAAAACAGTCTCCGACATGGAATGCCAAAAACAGAAGTTTATGTGTCTCTCGCATTGAGATGTAAGCTGCGTTTCAGCCGTGCCCTATATAAGGCTGCCGTGACACTGATACCGAGGAGTGAGCCCTGACGGTAAATATTCAGCTTTTCTACTAATGCTGATTCGGATCATAATGTTTAGATTGTGCCATACCCTAAGGACTTAACATCTGTTAAACAAATGGAGGTGATCAACCTTCTAATTACCGCATGCCCCATTGCTCCAGGGCTGTGAAAGTTATCCAGTCCACTTTTTCAGGGCTGCCAAAGGAAAAAAAAAAAATTGGCATTGAAGGTGATTACTAGTGATGTGTTCATCCAGTGCTTTCTGCTAATAATTAAACTTTCTGTACAGTTGCCAAGTCCCTTCAAAGTATTCGGCTAATCGTAAAGTTAAGCTGGACTCATCGCCTACTCATTGTGGAGGCGGCCATTTTGTGGGCTTAAAGAGGACCTGTCACCACTCTTGACATGTCTGTTTTGGTAAATACTTGTAAGACCAAGGAATTTACAGTTCTAGAACAACTTTTCTTAGAACTCTGTGTTCTTCCGTTCCTCTGTTATTCCTCCTGACTAGGTGTGGACTGGCCCACAGAGTAGTAGGGGAAACCCCTAGTGGGTGCCTGGGTATGGTGGACTCCTTTCAAGGAGAAAGGCAGAGAAAAAGAGGCGAAGTGCAAGAGTCATGTACAGTAGCTGTAGAATGGGCCCCAAGATTTAACTCTACTAATGTGACCCAAGAATCAACTCCACTGATGGGCCCCAAGATTCAATTCCACTGCTGGGCTCAAAGAATCAACTCCGCTGGTGGGCCCCAAGAATCAACTCCACTAGTGACCCCAAGAATCAACTCCACTGGTGGGCCCCAAGAATCATCTCATCTGGTGGGCCAAGAATCAACTTCACTGGTGGGCCCCAGGAATTGATTCCACTAGTGAGCCCCAATAATCAACTCCACTGGCGGGTCCCAGGGATCAACTTCACTGGTGAGCCCCATAATCAACTGCACTGGTGGGCAAGAAGAATCATCTCAACTGGTGGGCCCCAAGAATCAACTCCGTTGTTGGGCCCTTAAGAATAAACTCTACTGGTGAGCCCCAAGAATCAACTCCGTTGTTGGGCCCTTAAGAATAAACTCTACTGGTGGGCCCCAAGAATCAACTCTACTAATGTGACCCAAGAATCCCCTCCACTAAAGGCCCCAAGAAATCAACTCCACTGGTGTGCCCCAAGAATTAGCTTTACTGGTGGGCCCCAAACAAACCAGTCCAACACTGCCCCTGATTTTTTCGGTTTACTATTCCCTTTGTCAAGGGGTGTGTCCTTAACTACATTGATTGGATCATCACTAATTGGTCAATGTCAGAATGTGCAGGGACATGTTCCTTTACTGGTGACACCCAGTTGTCAGTTTAATAATACATTTCTACAAGGAATAAAGTAACACAGAACTCCATGAAGCTCCAGAATTGTTATTTCATAAAGAATATTTTATATATATTTGTATAGGAGTCACATAATCCCCAGTGCTATTCAGAGATTGTCATCACTCACATCAATCTCTGTCCCCACTGGGATTCAGTATCCAAAATCCAGATTAACCTATCAGTATGGACACGGTGGAACATACAAGCTCCAGATGTTGTCCTTCATCATATTTAAATCCAGGATCTCAGCACTGTAATGAAACAGATTGGTGTCGAGAAGGAATTTTATCCTTAAAATGAGGACAATTGGCTTCTACCTCATGGGGGGTTTTTGCCTTCCTCTGGATTACCAGTATAGGACAATAGGCTGAACTGGATGGATGTCTTACAAACTATGTAACAAAATGCTAACCACTGAGTCACGACACTGCATACATAATATAATAAGGTAAAATAAGAGAAGTCCTCTTCAAAATTAATTAAAAATCCAAATTAAATTAGACATGAAAGACCACGTAAGCCCCAGATCTTGTCTTTGGTTGGATTTGAGCTCAGGACGTCAACATTGCAAAGTGACAGTGCTAGCCACTGAATTACCATACTGCTCAAACAGTATAATAAAATAAGAGAAGCCCTCTACAGCATGAACATGGGAGGAACTGAGTATCAGTATAGAAATGAGAGAACATACAAGTTCCATATGTTATCCTTGGTCAGATTCAAACATAGGACCACACACTGCAAAGAAACAGTGGTAATATCATACAGCCCATATAATGTAGTATAACATAATGTATAATACAATTCGAAAAGTTCTCTTCAGAATGTTTTCAGAGCTAAAGTTGAAAATTCCTCCATCCCACTATATCCCCCCACCTGCTCTCTCCATCACAGCCAATGGCTCTACACTCTCACCGGTCCTGCAAGCTTGCAGCCTTGGGACAACCCTTGACTGCTCTCTGTCCTTCAAACTGCACACCCAAGCCCTTACCTCTGCCTGATGACCCTTCCTAAAAAAAATTTCACAAATCCACTCATTCCTTAACTCTGGTACTACAAAAATGCTGGTCCATGCCCTTGGCATCTACGGCTGAGACTACTGCAACATCCTTCTCTGTGGCCTCCCATCTAGCACTCTTACTCCCCTTCAATATAAATCACTGGACTAGACAATAAAATTTAACTTTTAATAATATCGCTAAAACCTATCAACAAATACAAGATATTGGAAAATACTGTATCCACCTATGTATAGGGGATTCCTAATGATCAAAAATGGCCAACTGACCCTACAAGCCCCTACACACTAGATAACCTAATCATATATATGTGGGGACATCGTCCCAACAAGGACGGCCCCACCAGGAACCTAACTAGTGAATCCTAACACACCCTAAAAATAGTGCATAAATAAATATGTGTATGCAAATCATGACCCAAATACTTAAGAACCAACGCGTTTCTTTCCCAAGATCAAATGCGAATTCCTCAGGGGTCATGTATATGTTTAATCAGAATGCCACATATATATGTATTTGGTATCTAAAGCAAGTATGATACAGAATAGGTTACATATAAACAACCCTGATATATTAAAAAAAAAGGTCCCCAATTGCAATGATAGTGATCACATATATTTTATGGAGACCTATATATACAGTCAATATGATGACATTAGATTATTATATTTCCCAAAATAGTGAGTATATCCCCTTCAATCTATCCTCAACTGTGCTGCCCGTCCCTTTGCCAACCCCTTCACTGGCTTCCCATTGCCCAGCGCATTCAGTTCAAGTTACTAAACATGACCTACAAGGTTCTCCATAACCTCTCCCCTCCATACATATCTGTCCATTCTCCTGATACTTCTCACACAATCTCCGCTCCTCACAGGACCTTCTTCTCTGCTCTCCCTGTGTCAGCTCCTCACACAACCGTCTCCAAGACTTCTCCCGTGCTTCCCCCAAACTCTGGAACTCATTACCCCAAGATATCAGACTCTCCCCAACTTTCACCAGCTTCAAAAGCAACCTGAAAACCCATCTCTTCACCATAGCCTATAACCTTCAATAACCCTGCTGTCACTGTGCTACCCCATAAACATGTCTGCCCCCCACCTTCTGTCTCTTTCCTCCTTCCTTGTAGATTGTAAGTCTTCGTGGGCAGGGTCCTCTCTCCCTCTGTCCTCTCTAAGTCATTTATTGTTGTCTTTGTACTTTTTTTTTACATATTTTATGTATGTAACCTCTCTTGAATGTAGAGCACCCTGGGATTAATGGTGTTTTAAAATAAATTATAACAATAAAATCCAGATTAACCTAACAGTTTAGGTATGAAAGAACATACCAGCTCTAGATGTTGTCCTTGGTTGGATTTGAACCCAGGATCACAGCGCTGCAAAGAAATTGTGCTAACTACCGAGTCAGCTTATTGCCTTTATAATATGATATAGTAAAATACGAGAAGTTGTATCTTCAGAAGCTACCTGGGACTCAAAATTAAAAATCTAGATCAATTTATCAATATGGATATGAAAGAACCTATAAACTTCAGATGTTGTCCTTGGCTGCATTCGAACTCAGGATCTGAGCCCTGCCTAGAAACATTGCTAATCACTGTGTTACCATATTGTTCATATAATATAATACAATAAGATAATTTCTCTTTAGAATTTACCTGTTAGTCAAAATTGAGAATCTAGATATACTTATCATTACAGACATGAAAAAACATACGCGCTCCAGATGTTGTCCTTGGTTGAATTGGAACCTAGGATCTCAGCTTTGCAAACAAATAGTGCTAACCACTGAGTCACCAGACTGCTCAAAAATACAACATATTTTATAATAAAATTAGAGAAGTCCTCTTCAAAATATACCTGGGACTAAAAATCCAGATTAACCTATCAATATAGACATGGAAGAACCTGCAAGTTTCAGATGTTGTTCTTGGTTGGACTAGAACCCAGGACCTCAGTGCTGTGAAGAAATAATACTCACCATTGGTTTACTGCCCAAATAATACAATATAATATTAGAAAATAAAATTATGCAAATTATGTAAAATATTCTAAAAGTAATATAAAATAAGAAAAGTTCTCTTTAATATGTACATCAGTGACGGCATAGAAGATAAATATGAAACAGCCTGGCCAAATTTCTTATTTACTAAACATATTATTCAAAATGTCAATAGTTTACAAATAATTTTTGTATTTATTAAAAAAAAGTAAAAAATAACAAATTTAAGATGTTTCTAAAATTTTTTAAATAGATAATGTTTGGAAAAATTTAAATAATTTAAAGAGGTATATACAGCTTCAGGCTCCCACTACCTGTTCAGGCTGTGGGAGGTTCTACAGCTTCAGGCTCCCACTACCTGTTCAGGCTGTGGGAGGTTCTACAGCTTCAGGCTCCCACTTCCTGTTCAGGCTGTGGATGGTACTACAGCTTCAGGCTCCCACTTCCTGTACAGGCTGTGGATGGTACTACAGCTTCAGGCTCCAACTTCCTGTACAGGCTGTGGATGGTACTACAGCTTCAGGCTCCAACTTCCTGTACAGGCTGTGGATGGTACTACAGCTTCAGGCTCCCACTTCCTGTTCAGGCTGTGGATGGTACTACAGCTTCAAGCTCCCACTTCCTGTTCAGGCTGTGTGCGGTTCTACAGTTTCAGGCTCCCACTTCCTGTTAAGGCTATGGATGGTTCTAGTGTTTCAGGCTCCCAATTTCCATTCAAGCTGTGGTTGGTTCTATAGCTTTAGGCTCCCACTTCCTGTTCAGGGTATAGGCGAGTTTACAGTTTTAGGCTCCCACTTCCTGTTCAGGCTGTGGATGGTTCTACAGTTTTAGGCTCCCACTTCCTGATCAGGCTGTGGTTGGTTCTACAGCAGTGACTGACATTCCAGCTTTGCTGTTCCTAACTGAGCCCGTTAGAGGGACATTGGTGATGGAGGGGTTACAGAGTGCTAAAGGGGTTAACGTTTTACAGTAAGAAACACAAACAAGCTCCTGTGCTGCTGATAGGACCCAGCAGGAAGAGACATCACCATCCCGGCCACGGCTACTACAGCACACAGAAATGGTCTGCAGCCTGGAAAAGCTTGTGTACACAAGCAGAAGATAGGAATTCCGAGATCTAAAAGCTGCAGTACCACCTTTGACCAGTAGATATTATTTAATTAATTATTATTGGTACTAAAAACAAGGAACTTGCATTTAGAAAGTTATAATAAAATATACTATGAAAAATGGAATATGATAAACTGTTCAAAAATAATTTCCTGATAATAAATTATTAAATAATTATTAATATTATAAATACAGGCAGTAATCAAATTACACCGTTCCAACTTACATCAGTTCCATAGTTAGAAAAGGTGACTTATTGTCACGGACGCCCCTGCGACCACTGTCCCGGGTCGCAGGCGCGCCCGTGTCCCTACTCCCAGCGGAGCCACGTCCCGCACGTCGGGTTCGGGGTCTGCTCATGTCTCAGCCCCCTCCGGCGTTCACTTACCCGGCCGCGCTCCTGCTCTGTCTGGCTCCGTCTCCCGGCGTGTAGCTCCGCCCCTAGGGGGCGCACGCGTCGGCAGTTTGAATTTAAAGGGGCAGTACGCCGGTAATTGGTTCATTGCCGGGCACTGCTCCTATTTAGTCCGGCCCCTTCCTGCCGGCCCTCGCTGGATCCTTGTTGTATTCTCCAAGGTGAAAAGCTTCCCATAGTGTTCCAGTCTTGTCTACCGTGTACCGACCTCCTGCCTACGTTTACCGACCACGAACCTTGCAGCCAGCCTTTACCTCCTGCTTGTCTACGTCTACGAATCTGAGCCGCCTGTCCTGACCTCCTGCCTGTCCCCGACTACGAGCCTGCCTGCCGATCCTGACCCGTTCCCCTTGGCCGCCACCCGCAGGCAAGCCCCGCCAGAGGTAGTGACCTGGTGATTTCCCCGCCGCAGCAAGACCATCCCGTTTTTGCGGCGGGCCTCTGGTGAATCCCGGGGCCCCACTTAGACTCCACTCCCTGGTGTGGGCTTACGCCATCGCCTGCGGTGGTCCAGCGGATCCACCTCCAGACCCTAACACTTATGAGGCATGCTGGCACTTGTAATTCCATGTTCCAAAAGCAGTAGAAAGCTGTGGAACGACAAGTTCCAGCATGCCACAGCAGCACATGAGGTGAAATCTTCTTAATAGAGGCACAGACAGCAAAACAAATGTAAAAACCCTTCCCTGCACTCTCCAACACTAAAAAAAAAAACTTTTTTGTGCTGGAGTTACATTTAATAAATGTACCTGTTCTGACAAACCTACATTCCTTATCTCATTTGTAACAAGGGAATGCCTGTATTATAATACTATTAAATAGATTACCTGATTATAAATGGATCACAGGGTTTCCCACTGCAGGAACTCTCAGTGATCAGCTTTAATCTGTGAAGGGAGGTGTGAAGCAAGTGTTCAATTTCCCTGCAGTGCCACCAAGGGGAATAAAGTATTACACAAACGGGATTGAAATAAATGGGCTGTTTGTGTAATGGACAGGCATCCTCAAACTGCAGCCCTCCAGCTGTTGGGAAACTACAACTCCCATCATGAATTCATCTAATCTATAAACCCGTGGGAATGATGGAGTTGTAGTTTCCCCAACAGCTGGAGGGCCGCAGTTTGAGGATGCCTGCTCTAGGACAAGATATGCTCTTTGTTGTTGCTCTCTGTTCTGGCTCATAGATAGGTTCCCAAACAGGGGACATCGTCCCAAAAAGGACGGCCCCATCAGGAACCGAACTAGTGAACCCTAACACACCTTAAAAATAGTGCATAAATAAATATGTGTATGCAAATCATGACCCAAATACTTAAGAACCAACGCGTTTCTTTCCCAAGATCAAATGCGAATTCCTCAGGGGTCATGTATATGTTTAATCAGAATGCCAGCTATATATGTATTTGGTATCTAAAGCAAGTATGATACCTGTAGATATAGAATAGGTTACATATAAACAACCCTGTATTTTAAAAAAAGGCCCCAATTTTGCAATGATAGTAAAAAAATTTTTTTATGGAGACCTATTTTCAGGCAATATATGCATCAATTATTATATTTCCCAAAATAGTGATATACCCCCTTCAATCTACCCTCAAACTGTGCTGCCCTCCCTTTTCCAACCCTTCATGGCTTCCCCTTGCCCCCGCGCATTCAGTTTAAGTTACTAAACAGACCTTTCAAAGGGTTTTCCATAACCCCTCCCCCTAACATATTGTCTTTTGATATTCTCACACAATCCCGTACCCCAGGGCTTCTTCTCTGCTCTCCCCGGTTTACTCTCACACAACCGTCCCAAGATTCCCCGTGCTTCCCCCCAAAATTGGAATCATTACCCAGAAAAAATTTAACTCTCCCCCAAATTTACCAGCTTCAAAAGAACCGGAAAAAAACCTCTTTCCCCCATAGCCCATAACCTTCAATAACCCCGCTGTCATGTGTACCCCATAAAAAGTCTGCCCCCACCTTCTGTCTCTTTCCTCCCTTTCCTTTTAGATTGTAAGTCTTCGTGGGCAGGGTCCTCTCTCCCTCTGCCCCTCAAGTCATTTTTTGTTGTCTTTGTACTTTTTTTTTTACATATTTTTGTATGTAACCCCTCTTGAATGTGAGCACCCCGGATTAATGGTGTTTTAAAATAAATTTAACAAAAAATTTTCCAATTAACCCTAACGTTTAGTATGAAAAAACATAAAAACTCGTGTTGCCCTTTGGTTGGATTTGAAACCCAGGATCACAGCGTGCAAAGAAATTGTGTAACTACCGAGCAGCTTATTCCCTTTTATAATATGATATAGTAAAATACAAAGAATTTGTATCTTCAAAGCTACCGGGGGACTCAAAATTAAAAAATTAGTTTCAATTTTTCCATATGGTATGAAAAAACCCTATAAATTCGATGTTGCCCTTGGTGCATTGAACTCAGGTGGGGAGCCCTGCTAGAAACATTGCTAATCACTGGTTACCATATTGTTATTAATAAAATACAAAAAGATAATTTCTCTTTAGTTTTTTCCTGTTAGTCAAAAATTGAGAATCTAGATATATTTATTACAGACATGAAAAAACATACGCGCTCCAGATGTTGTCCTTGGTTGAATTGGAACCTAGGATCTCAGCTTTGCAAACAAATAGTGCAAACCCACTGAGTCACCAACTGCCAAAAATACAACATATTTTATAATAAAATTAGAGAAGTCCTCTTCAAATATACCTGGGACTAAAAATCCAGATTAACCTATCAATTTTAGACATGGAAGAACCTGCAAGTTTCAGATGTTGTTCTTGGTTGGATTAAAAACCCCCAGGACCTCAGTGCTGTGAAGAAAAAATACTCACCATTGGTTTACTGCCCAATAATACAATAAAAATATTAGAAAATAAAATTATGTCAAATTAATGTAAAATATTCTAAAAGTAATTTTAAAAATAAGAAAGTTCTCTTTAATATGTCCCATCAGTGACGGCATAGAAGTTTAAATATGAAACAGCCTGGCCAAATTTTATTTATAAACATATTATTCAAAGTCAATAGTTTACAAATAATTTTTGTATTTTTTAAAAAAAAAGAAAAAAAATAACAAATTTAAGATGTTTTCTAAAATTTTTTAAATAGATAATGTTTGGAAAAATTTAAATAATTTAAAGAGGTATATACAGCTTCAGGCTCCCACTTCCTGTACAGGCTGTGGATGGTACTACAGCTTCAGGCTCCCATTTCCTGTACAGGCTGTGTGCGGTTCTACAGTTTCAGGCTCCCACTTCCTGTTAAGGCTATGGATGGTTCAAAGTGTTCAGGCCCCAATTCCCTTTCAAGCTGTGGTTGGTTCTATAGCTTTAGGCTCCCACTTCCTGTTCAGGGTATAGGCGGGTTTACAGTTTTAGGCTCCCACTTCCTGTTCAGGCTGTGGATGGTTCTACAGTTTTAGGTTTCCACTTCCTGTTCAGGCTGTGAATAGTTCTACAGTTTTAGGCTCCCACTTCCTGATCAGGCTGTGGTTGGTTCTACAGCAGTGACTGCATTTCCAGCTTTGCTGTTCCTAACTGAGCCCGTTAGAGGGACATTGGTGATGGAGGGGTTACAGAGTGCTAAAAGGGGTTTAAAGTTTTTACAGTAAGAAACACAAACAAGCTCCTGTGCTGCTGAAAGGACCCAGCAGGAAGAGACATCGCCATTCCGGCCAGGGCTGCTACAGCACAAAGAAATGGTCTGCAGCCTGGAAAAGCTTGTGTAGACAAGCAGAAGATAGGAATTCCGAGATCTAAAAGCTGCAGTACCACCTTTGACCAGTAGAAATTATTTAATTAATTATTATTGGTACTAAAAAAAAGGAACTTGCATTTTAGAAAGTTTTTAATAAAATATACTATGAAAAATGGAATTGTAAACTGTTCAAAAATAAATTTCCTGATAATAAATTATTAAATAATTATTAATATTTTAAATACAGGCAGTAATTCAAATTACACCCCTTCCAACTTACATCGTTCCTTTGTTACAAAGGTGACTTATTGTCACGGTCGCGGCACGCCCGTTGTCCCTGCTCCCAGCGGAGCCCTGTCCCGCAGTCGGGTTCGGGTCCGTCATTTGTCTCAGCCCCCTCCGGCGTTCACTTACCCGGCCGCCCCTCCTGCTCTGTCTGGCTCCGTCTCCCCGGCTGTAGCTCCGCCCCTAGGGGGCGGGACGCGCCCGGGGTTTTGAATTTAAAGGGCATGCGCCGGTAATTGGTTCATTGCCGGGCACTGCTCCTATTTAGTCCGGCCCCTTCCTGCCCCGGCCCTTCCGGATCCTTGTTGTAATCTCCAAGGTGAAAAGCTTCCCCAAAATGTTCCAGTCTTGTGTACCGACCTCCTGCCTACGTTACCGACCACGAACCTTGCCGGCCAAACCCTGACCCCCTGCCTGTCTACGTCTACGTAACCAGGCCGGCCTGTCCTGACCTCCTGCCTGCTCTGACCACGAACCTTTGCTGCCGCCTGACCTTGCCTGTCCCCGACTTGCGCCCCCGGGATTACGTTTCGTACATCCCGCTGTCCCCCGGCTGCCTCGCAAGCAAGTCATGTCAGGGGTAGGCGACCTGGTGCCTTCCACGCCGCAGCAAGTCCATCCCGCTTTGCGGCGGTGCTCTGGTGAAAACCGGGACCTACTTAGATTCCGTTCCCTGGCGTGGCTTAGCTATCACCGCTTGCGTTGGCCCAGCGGATCCACTCCCACGTCACAATGCCACAGCAGCACATGAGGTGAAATCTTCTTAATAGAGGCACAGTCAGCAAAACAAATGTAAAAACCCTTCCCTGCACTCTCCAACACTTAAAAAAAAAAAACTTTTTTTGGCTGGGAGTTACTTTTTAATAAATTACCTGTTCTGACAAACCTACATTCCTTATCTCTTTTTGAAAACAAGAATGCCTGAAATTAAAATTTACTATTAAATAGTTTACCTGATTATAAATGGATCACAGGGTTTCCCACTGCAGGAACTCTCAGTGATCAGCTTTAATCTGTGAAGGGAGGTGTGAAGCAAGTGTTCAATTTCCCTGCAGCGCCACCACAGGGGAGATAAAGTATTACACAAACTGTATTGAAATAAATGGGCTGTTTGTGTAATGGACAGGCATCCTCAAACTGCGGCCCTCCAGCTGTTGGGAAACTACAACTCCCATCATGCATTTATCTAATCTATAAGGGGGAATGATGGGAGTTGTAGTTTCCCAACAGCTGGAGGGCCACTGTTTGAGGATGCCTGCTCTAGGACAAGATATGCTCTTTGTTGTTGCTCTCTGTTCTGGCTCATAGATAGGTTCCCAAACAGGGGACCGATCTCTAACAGAATTTAGAATTCACAAATAGTTTTTGAAATATATATATATATATATATATATATATATATATATATATATATATTTACTTATTTTTTTAAAAAACAGAGAACCCCTTTGAAAAGGGAATTGAAAAAAAAAACATTGTGCATTATCAATGTATGACTAGACGTTGGCGGGATGGATTTGGTGCGGGAAAATTATTTACGCCCTGTCTTGCCTACATAAGTAGTCACATTTGTTTTGGCTCTGAAATCCAAACACCAACTTGGTTGAGATGGCAGAAATTAGATTTATTTTCAAGTTAGTCATAGACATTAGGTAAATTATTCACTATATTATTAGTCATTACTGTAAATTCTAATGTCTGCTCAAATGCATTCTGGGAATAAAAATGAAAATGTCATTCTATGGGGCAACCACTTAAATGGCTAAAGGAATATTGGGATTTCATGATGAGAGTTGAATATTTAAAACTGGAGCCAATGGGATTTCTTTTAAGGAGATCAGTACTGAAGGGTTATTGGTTAGAGTCAATGGAAATACAAACATATGCAGTGTTTGGTTTAGGATAACTTTCTATGTGGTCTCGGGTGGTTAAAGGTAACAGCAAACTACATCCAAGATATCCAGTACTCTATGGACTCAATGGGCCTATGTCTTTTTCCAACCTTACCCACTATGTAACTATGTCATGCTTCAAAAAGTGAGATTTGGAGGGTGCCTATACCCATGCTAAACACCCATGTACCTAAAAATTGGATAAGGAGTTGACCATAGATTTGTTGGACTATATCACTTACATGGCGGTTTCAACCTGCATAGGCTCATTCATACTTAAGAGAGATGATGTTTTGAAGGAATTAAGATCTTCACTTGAAAGGGGCGGGGCCATAAAAAAGAAACAGATTTATGGCATATTCAAAGGATTTGCAAAAATATCTGAGAGGTGATAGTCTTACTTTTAGAAAATGGAGGTATTCTGTATATTCCAACTGGGACTCCCAACAGTTTTAACCTCTTTCCAACATGTGTTGTATATTTACAGTCTAGCACAAGTGATATTTAATGTACAGGGAAAGTAACTACCCCATTGTTTCACATAAATAAAAAAACGTGCAATGTTTTTTTCCCTTTCCCCCAGACTTTGTCACCACAAATTCTAAATTGAAAAAGTTGTTTACCGCAAAGTGGTTTATAAAGACACCGTAGCAACGCTGGTAGGAGATGGGGCAAGAGCAGTTGTCAAGTTCAATGGTGTTTTGAACCTTTAACCCCCTTACTGCCGCAGCCAGTTTTGGCCTTCCTGACAGAGCCCAATTTTTTAAATCTGAATTCCCCCTTTTTGTGAGAAAAACTTTTTTGAGACGTTACCTTCCAGTGATTCAAGATTTTTTCTCTAAATCATTTTGGGTTTAAGTTACATAGTTAATAGTTATACGGTTTTAAAAAAGACACGGTCCCTCAAGTTTAACCAGGGTAGGAAAAAATGGGGAAGGGGGGGGGGGGGACCAGCCCAAACCCCCCCGGTGAAAGCCTGAAAAACCCCCAAGCAAGAACCAATCGCTCCAGGGAGATCCCATCTCTGACCCCCGGGGCCCCCCCCATCAGGATTCCAGAATTTTTACTGGGTTTCAACCATTAAAAATCTTTTGTTTCAGTAGGTATCTAGCCTTTCTTGAAACTCCCAACTGTTCCCGCTGTGACCAGCCCTCAGGGGGCATTCCATAATTTACAGTTCTTAGGAAGAAAGCTTTTCTCCTCTGGAATTGAATCCTTTTTTTCTCCAGCCGAAGGGAATGTCCCCCTTTTCCCTTTTTAGGGGGGTTTACATGAAAAAATTTTTTCCCCCTACTTTTTGTAGGGGGCCATTTATAATTATTTATAAAATTTAAACTGTCCCCCCCCAAAACCTCTTTTTCAGGAAAAAATTAATTTAATTTAAAGCATCTTTTCCCCTAAACTAAAAGGTCCATTTCCCTTAAAAAGTTTGGTTTTCTCGTTTTGAACACTGTTTTATCCCTTAAATCTTTTTAAAAAAACTGGGGCCCAAAAAAAAAGCAGCATATTCCCAAAAGGGGGCCGCACCAATGCTTTATTTCAGGGGGTAAAAATTACCTCCTTTTTCCCGCGAGTCCAGGCCCCTTTTTTTACCCCCAATATTTTTTTCTTGCCTTTAAAAGGGGCTGAAATTTACATTGCAAGCGGTTTTGAAATCCCATTTAAATTTCAAGAAAAAAAACCCCGATCCTTCCCCAACAACAAAACTCCCAGGGTTTAAATTTTTTTTTTTTTTCCCCCCCAAAACATATGAAGGGCCCGCAGATTTTTTTCTAAACCCCGATGCAGAACCCTTTCATTTTCCACATTGAACCTTATTTGCTTAGGAAAAGGGGGGGCCCCCAAAAAATGTGTCCAGTTAGTAAGGAAAATTTTGGGCCCAAAAAATTTCCCTTTTTGTAATTTTTGAAAAAAAAAAAAAATCAAAATATCTTGAAAAATTAGAAAAAATTTTTTTTTTCCATTTTTCAAAGGCCCAAAAAATTCTGGTTTGTAAGACAGAAAGGGGAAATTCCACTCAAAAAATTTTTAACTCGCATCTGCCATAAGTCTAAGTAGGTTGGCATACATTTTTTTAAAAGTCTTTTTTATGACTTTAAAGGGGGTTTTGAAAATTTTGTATTGTTTTACATTTTAAAGAAAATTGTGCATAACATTTGTTTTAGGGACCACAGTCCAGTTTTGACGTGATTGTGATTGGCCTGTATGTTAGATCCCCAATAAAGGGATTTAATCTAAGATATTCACTCCTTAAAGTTTTCAAGTAAAAACATTTAGGAGTGTATTAAACCATTAGGTGTTTTCACAGGTAATTAAGGCAAAGTGTAGGTGAAATTTCTATTTACTTTTTTTTGCAGATCTTCAATTTTTTATCCATTTTCACAAGAACACGGTAGATGTGACCAAGGATAATGCAAATTAATATTGATCCTCAGATTGTGCCTTTTTAGAGCATATACCATATGTGGCCCTATTCTTGGTCTCAACCCACAAGCCCTAGAATAGGAGGAGCACCTACTGGTCTCTGGGATCTCATTTTCATTACGATTTTATTGAGGCGCCATTTCAGGTTTGTGGACAACCCTAAGGTTGCTAAATCTTAATTAATGCCCCTAAAAAGACCCCATATTGGAAATTACACCCCTTAAAGAATATATCCAGGGATGCAGTGAGTTTATCGACCCCACAGGTGTTTCACAAATTGTTTAAGCATTAGGGTGGGAAAATGAAGACATTTTTTTTCCAACAATCTGTTAATTTTAGCTAATAATGTTTTATTTTACAAAAAAATCCTGGAAATAGCATCCCCAAATTTTGTTACGCAATTTCTTTCACGTTCCGGCAAATATCCTACATGTGGGTGTAAAACGCTGTTTGGGCGCATGGGCAGGGGGGTAAAGGGGAGGGCAGCGCTATTTGGCTTTTGGAACTACAGATTTTGGTGGGGGCCCATGTGCAGGTGCAAAGCCCCCATTGTACCACAGAAACAGGGGAAACTTCTGGAAGTTACACCACTTTGGAAGGATTCAACACACCCTCATGGATTCATCAGGGGTATATTAAGCGTTTTGGGCGCACAGGAGTTCCATATTTTTTTTTGCATGGGCCATGAAAATGGGGGGAATAAAAAACACCTGTTCGTGTCAATGTTTTTGGGGTTTCATTTTTACAGTGTTCACCGTGCTGGTATTAGTGACAGGATAACTTTTACTTTAGGGGTTGGTACTATTGCAATGGTTATTAAATTCTTTTAAAGTTTTTTTTTATGTTTTATAGCTTTTACACAATACAAATATGTTCTATAAAAAATGTGTTTTTTAATGTTGTCCTATTTGATAGCATAAACTTTTTTATTTTCTGTATTACAGAGGCTGATTATGGACTTGTTTTTTGCGGGATGAGTTGACTTTTTTTTGGGTACCGTTTAGGGGGGGCATATCGCTTGATCACTTTTTTTGGGGTTTTTTTGTGAGCTTTTAAAACAAAATAGGGCTTCCCTGTAATTTTTTTTTTTTTTTACAGCGGCACTCGGTTAACATACATGCTAGTTTTTACTACGGGTCAAAACAATTACAGCGATCCCAAAATTTGTTTTTTTTTATTTTTTTACTGTTTTTTACACAATAAAAAACTTTTATTCAAAACACGTTTTTCATCACCATAGCTGAGAGCCATAACTTTTTTTATTTTTCGTGTATGGAAATGTGTAGGGGCTTGTTTTTTTGGGGATGAGTTGATGTTTTTATTCGTATCATTTTTGAGGGCAAGACTTTTTGATCATTTTTAAAAATTTTTTTTTTGGAAAGGGAAAGGAAAAGAAAATACTGAAAACCTAGTAGTTTTTTTTTTATTTTTAACAGCACTCACCGGGATATCCATGACAAGTTAGTTTTCTCTTGGTTTTTTGGTTTACAGCGATACCCAATTTATGTAGTTTTTTTTATTTTGAAGATTTTAAAAAAAAGTGTTTTTTTTGTGTAAAACAATATTTATTATGCTATTTTTCAAAACCCCCAAATTTTTTTAATTTTTACGTATACAGAGCTGTGTAAGGGCCTTGTTTTTGCGGGATGAACTGACGTTTTAGTTGGTACAAATTTTACGTTTGCATGAGTTTTTTATCGCTTTTTATTTCATTTTATGTGTTGCGGGATGAACAAATTTTTTTTTTTTTTACGCCGTTTACCGTATGGATTAACTAATATGATATTTTTATATGGTGGCTCGTTACACAGACAGCAATACCATGTTTGTTTTATTTTTTTAAATTTTTACACTTTTTTCACTTTTCCCCACAGGGGATCTGAAGATTGCTCATGCAAAAGGAGACCAGTACACAGCATTGCTGCTGTATACTGGTCTCCATGGCAACTGTAAAACCCCGCCCTCAATGCTTTTCAGGATGGTGCGTCCGATACCCGGGAAAGTGTTTTTTATTCCCGGGCTGTCTGGTAGGAGACAGTAAGCTGTGACGAGAGCTGGCAGCAGGTGCTCACTCCTCCTGCCTGTGACTTAGCTCTGACGATCTTAGCTCACTCCGGCCGTGGGTGAGCGGCTGAGGCAGCGGTATAAGCCCCCTTTGTAAGCCCGCTCGATCCCGGGACGTACCCATAAAATCCCTTTTTTGGGAACGCACTTCCCGTAGGACGAATGGGTTTCGTCCATGTCGGGGAAAGGGGGTTTAAAAGGGGTTTTCCACGAGGCATTTCATGTCCTGCTGTCCTTCTTCAGTTTTCAGGTCTTCAAAAGGGAGCATGTTTGTTTTTTGAAAATAGCATTGCACAGCAGGCTTTACATCACCAGCCCCTTTCCCCCTAGGGTTGCTAACTCCCAAGTTTTCCCAGTTGAAAAAGGGTTGTTTATGTAAAAGTAAGTAAACTAAAACAAGAGCTGTGAGTAGCTACACTGCAGCTGAGTGTTTAGCACTTCTGACTTTCAGAATAGGCTTCCTAGATTCAGGAACCAAATGAGTGGGTTATTATTTTCTTCCTCGGTGTATGTACCTGATTGAGGTTTCTTTTTGGGAGGGTGAAAAAATGCTTATGTGTTCTGTTTGACTAATTACTAATGAGTACAGAACACAGGAGTAGAATGACAGCACCTGGGGTTCAACAGTCAGTGTGTGTGACTACTAGGCAAGGAATAGTCTAACAGTACCTACCTGAGCGGAGAGGTGATGTCTGAGCATGTGCATCCAGGACTGAAGGCCTCAGCCCCGGTCGTTTTTCCCCTTGAGAGGGATCAAATAGCAGGTAAAAAAAACGATGGTTCGGAATTTTTAATAATGATGAATGATACATGGGAAAACCTCTTTAATATTTTTTCTTTTACATACACTTGACCTCTAGAGGGCGTGATCACTTATACCCCACTCTGCTATATATAAATCTTGCAGAAAGGTATACTAAGATGGCTCTCCTATTAATAGGAATTGTAACGTGGTATTTATAGAGCCCTTCATGACTTGCCAATGCAACCGCTTGACAACCCAAGATCTTGTGGCTGAGGGGGGATTTGGCTATTTAGTAGGATCCAAGGTTAAACAGTCAGAAT
This sequence comes from Phyllomedusa bahiana, assembly GCA_025379985.1. Lineage (NCBI taxonomy): Eukaryota > Metazoa > Chordata > Amphibia > Anura > Hylidae > Phyllomedusa > Phyllomedusa bahiana. Next base: position 71,592 of record JAODAL010014662.1, read on the forward strand.
CAGAGCAGTCTCAGTAATGATCAGCTGTTACCTCTAACACATGGCGTGAGCCCACTCCATACTCACTTACCAGCATCATGACAGACCACTGTCAAATATTCTTTTTTCTTTTTTTAATTGTAAAACAAAGGGGTTGTACTTTTAGTATTTTAAAAAAAAAAATTGTGAATCCGAAAATTTTAAATCTGAAAAAATAAAAATGCTGAAAATACAAAGTACCCTCCTTTTGCAACTATACAAATAAAAAAAATTACAAAAAAGTTACACATAATTGGTATCCCCTGACTCATAAAAATCCAATCTATTGAAATAAAACATTATTTATCCCATACAATGAACACCATAGAAAAAAAATACCAACTCCAAATTTTTGGAAATGGAATAAAAAGTGACTACGAGGTCCCACGTATCCTAAAACAATACCATGGAAACCTACACTTTAGCCTGCAGAACTGAACATTCACTGAGGTCCATAGATGGAAAAAAAAAAGAAAGTTATTGGTTGCAAAAATTGGCCCTACAGTGCACAAATAAAATAAAAAATTTTTTTTTATTTCTACAAGTACTAAAACATTATGAAAACTCTAAACATTTGGTTTCACTGGAATTGTCCCAACCTGCAGAATATAGATAACAGGTCATTTACACCAAACAGTGAACTCATAAAAAAACAAAACTGGTTTTGAAGCGTTTTCTCATGTTTTACCCCACATAGAATTTTTTTGGAGGTTTCCTAGCACATAATATAGTATGAAAAACGGTGCCTTTAAAAATTACATTTTGTCCTGCAAAATACAACATCTCATACCTCCATTTAGTTATTGTTCCTGGAAGACAGAAAGGAAAAAATGACTACAGCTTACATTTCTAGATGTAATAATGGATACATTTCTAGATGTAATAATAGAACAAGTTATAGTGACCAGGATTCTGGAGAAGGGTCTGGATACATTTTCTAGATGTAATAAGTATAACAAGTTATAGTGACCGGATTCTGGAGAAGGGCTCTGGATACATTTTTGATGTAATTAACAAGTTATAGTGACCAGATTCTGGAGAAGGGTTCTGGTACATTTTAGATGTAATAATATAACAAGTTAAAGTGAACAGGATTCTGGGAAGGGTTGGGATACATTTCTAGATCGTAATATATAACAAGTTATAGTGACCAGCGATTCTGGAGAAGGGTTCGGATACATTTCTAGATGTAATAATTATAACAAGTTTATAGTGACAAGGATTCTGGAGTAGGTCTGGATACATTTCTAGATAGTAATATAACAAGTTATAGTGACCAGGATTCTGGAGAAGGGTCGCCGATCCAGGGATTTATTCTGATTGCCAGATTGGAGTCGAGAAGGATTTTTTTCCCCTAAAATGAGGACAACTGGTTTCCTCTGGATCAGCATTATAGGAGAATAGGCTGAACTGGAAGAACATTAGTAAGAACAGGCTTACTACTGTATATAGACAGCCCTGGGTCTACTGACTGTAAAGATACTCTCCGGGCTTCATCATGCACTGGAAGTCCCGGTGACCTGTTGGAGCATTGTAATCCCCTTTGATTAAGCCGCAGTCACAGATTGCGGTAATCAAAGGGTTAAATTCTAGGGACCGGAGGCTTCCTCCGTTACCGGCATTTACAAATCCTGCTCTAGGAATGGGGCTGTTAACTACAGCTCCCTTCCTTGCGCAGTTACGGTGTCGGGAGACGCAAACCCTCTCTGTCTGCAGACAACCTGTTCTGACTAATCGCACCTTGCTCGAACCGCGTCGACATTGACTCCGTCACAATGCGATGCTACACTTTAATGATTTATTCTAAATAAAATAGGATCAATTTTATATTTTTCTACACCGAGTTTGCTGAAAATATTTTTGTTTTTTATATTTTTGGCTCCACACAGATGAGGGGTGTTTCCGTGCAATCAGGGATCTCAGGAACGGGGAGCTGGCATTTTCCATATTTTCTTAGACGACTTGCAACGCCTGATGTCAAAGCACAGTGACCAGTCGATAAGAAGTTAAATCTGATCCAGTCTATTCAGTTTCATATGAGCGAGTGCATTTTTTGGCAACGTGTTGTTGTGAGTCTTTTCGGGGCAAATCTGTTTAATTTTGCAAACAGCCTCGATTTTTCACATGTCGCGGGGCTATGGCTGACGCCTATACATTATTTCACTGACAGTGTATATACCATGTAACTAAACAATAGCACTTTAAATACAGACGCGAAAATGCAAATATTTATACCGTAACTCCAAAAGGTTCTTGTCCTCAGCGGATCAATTTCTTTATCCAGATCTGTCCTGTTCTGGCGAAGATCGTATGGGTCACGCTAGAACAGGCGGCGCATCTTATGGTGTGCAATCAGTGGATTGATAGAAATTACGCACTGTGAGATCTTACAGAGCAGTTTGTGGTTGCAACATGTTATTAAAAACCTCTGTAGGTGAATGGGAAAGTCCTATTATGCCAAATGCTCTCTTAATTGTAAATCAAAGTGTGCAGGGAAATACCATCCACTGTTTACTGTGGGATTCTGCTACTGCTGCCACCGGACTGGGTTCTCTCCCTTGGAATGATTATATAATGCAAACCACATAGGGATCTCCTCGCGAGCGATCACCATTGGTTCCTAAAGAGCTATCACCATTGGATCCTCTCAAGCTTGCCCCAATGGATCCTCTTTTTTTTGTGCTCATTCACCAAGGATCCTCTCGAGCTATCCCCAATGGATCCTCTCGAGCTATCCCCAATGGATCCTCTCGAGCTATCCCCAATGGATCCACTTGAGACGATCACAATGGATCCCCTCTCGAGCTATCCCTATGGAATCTCTGACGCTATCCCCAATGGATCCTCTCGAGCTATCCCCAATGAATCCTCTCGAGCTATCCCCAATGAATCCTCTCGAGCTATCCTCAATGGATCCTCTCAATCTATCCTCAATGGATCCTCTCGAGCTATCCTCAATGGATCCTCTCGATCTATCCTCAATGGATCCCTCTTGAGGATAAATGACTCCATACAATACCAATTTCCCAGCCATTAGGTAGGTGTATAGATCCCCATTAGGTTAATAGGTATATAGCCCCCCATTAGGTAGGTTGGTGTCTAAGCCCCCCCATTTGGTTTGTAGGTAGGTATATAGGTTCCCCTATTAGGTAGGTATAAAAATACACAATACTATTATATATTATATTTGTCCTCCAATTTATATTTATTATGTCTTTCTTATAAATATACAAACAGTCATTGCTTGTGAAGCATTTACATTAGTATATAAAAAGTTATGAAGGGCCCCCCATTAGGTAGGTATGTATACAGCCCCACATTACATAGGCAGGTAGGTATATAGGCCTCCCAATTAGTAGATATCTAGGTCCTCTATTAAGTAATAGGTATAGAGGCCTCCTCATTACTTTCTGTTCAGGCCTGTGGGCAGTTTCTACAGCTCAGGCTCACCACTTGCTCGTTCAGCGTCTGTGGGCGGTTCTAAAGCTTCAGCGCTCCCATTTGTTCAGGCTTTGGGTGGTTCTACAGCCTTCAGGTTCCCAGTTCCTGTTCAGGCTGTGGGTTGGTTTATACAGCTTCTGGATCCCACTTCCGGTCAGGATGTCGGGTGGTTTCTCACAGCTTCAGGCTCCATTCTCTGTTCAGGCTGTCTGCGGTTTTATCTGTTCCAGGCTCCCTACTTTAGATCAGGATGTGGGTGGTTCTACAGCTTCAGGGTCATAATCTTCTATTTCAGGCTGTTGGGGTGGTCTCTACAGGAGTTCAGCTCCCAGTTCTATGGTTCAGGCTGTGGGTGGTTTTCTAATAGCTTTCAGGCTCACCACTCTTCTATTCAGGTTTATGGGCTCGGTTCTACAGCTTCAGGCTCCCAGTTCCTGTTCAAGCTGTGGGTGGTTCTACAGCTTCAGGCTCACACTTCCTGTTCAGGCTAGCGACGGTTCTAAAGCAGAGAGTGACATTTCAGCTCTGCTATTCCTAGCTGATCCTGTTAGTTGGACATTGATGATGGAGGTGTTTTAACAGCAGATAGAGAGCTACAGAGCTTTAAAGGGTTAATGCTTGTCAGTAAGAAAGAAAAACGAGCTTCTGTGCTGCTAATAAGACACAGCAGGGAGTGACCTCCCCATCCCCGCCACTGCTAAAGCAGAGAGAGGTGATTGATAACTTAAAGAAGCTTGTGTACACAAACAAGAGATAACCTACTTTAACCCTGGAAGGAAGCAAAATCAGAACAGCAGTGTATTTATCTCTGTCTACTCTGACATCACTTCCTGCTCTCAAGCTCTTGGTTGCTGCTGCAGCACACTAACTTCCTCGTTTGCCTACTTCTAATGCAAAAAAAAGTTTTAAAAATATGAAAAAAATAAAATTTCAAAATAATCCACACTTTTTCTTAAAAAAAAAAATTAAAAAATTGGTATCACCGTGTTCATAAAAGTCCGGCTTATTAAAATATAACATTATTTATCCTGTTTGGTAAACACCATAGGAAAAAAATACCCAACACAAAAACTACATTTTTTGTTAAATTTGCTTTCTCAAAATACTGGAAAAAAATAAAAAGTGCTCAAAAAGTTGCAAGTATCCCTAATTGGTACCAATAAAAACTATATGTCAGCACCCAAAAAACATGCCCTCACACATGTCCATAGATGGAAAAATAAAATAGTTCTGCAGTGTATATTAAAAAAAAAAAAATTACAAAAATTTTTTTTTTTTTAAAAGTACTAAAGCCTAATGAAGATACAAATTTGGTATCACTAGCATTGCACAAACCTGTAGAATAAAAAAAGGGGCAAATGTAGAAGCTCCGCGTCGGAGCGCACGTTTTCCCCCAAATTTCAAGCGAAAGCTGCGCCCCCTGTATGTGGGCCCCCGGGTGCGCTCTAAAAAGGGTAAAAACCCCACCGCCCCTCGCCAGAGGGGAGGCGCATGGGGGACTTGGCTCCAAAAAATGTATTTAAAATTAAAAAAAATCAAAAACAATTTTGATTAAATAACCACTGATGAGTTGTTCAGTTTTTTTAAAATTTTTTTCTACATTAAATTTGAAATTTATTTTTGTGTTTCCCCACCCTTTATTCCACATACAGCAAGACCCAGCACAGCACATTTGGGGTGGGCCCTGGGGGTTCCCAAGCAGAACAGCCCCAAGTTTTAGTCACTGACAGCTATTCTAATACTTTTTTTTTATTGGCCTTAAGGCTTTTATTTTTGCACATTTCCGCCTAATTCCCCCGGAGGTGCAGGGCGCCAATTCCGCGGAAACCCCTTCTAATCCAACATTTCCAAAAAAAATGGATTTTTCTCTCCCCCTGGGAATCCGCCGGGCGGGGAGAAAGGACAGCCATTATCCAGGCCAAAAAGCGCCGGGGGAAAAGCAATCCATGGGCCCGGGAGGGCGCCCCCGCGCGCCCGGCCCCCCCCCTTTTTCACGGGGATTTGTGAGCCATTCGTCAAAATCCGCGGGAATAAGCCGTGTGAACACGGCCTTAAAGGGATGCCGTTTTATGGTATTTATATAGAATAATGGGTGATGGGTACATGTCCCACCTCTGGGATCTGCACCTATCTCAGGAACAGGCCCCGAAAGTCTTGGGTCAGAATAGAATGCCAGTCACATTCTGTTCTATGGGAGTTCCCTGTACAGCTGAACGCTGTGTCCGGCTGTACTGGAAACTCCATAGAACAGAATGAGGAGTCGTGCACAAGCACTACATGTTCTCCATTCTGAGCCAACACATTCGGAGGCCTGTTTCCAAGACAGGTGCAGGTCCAAAAGGTGGGACTTGTATCTCTCACACTTTGATGGAATATCTTTCTGATTTGCCACCAAAGTATATGGTGGGAACACTCCTTCAATAAGGGATTGGTTCACATAAGGCCACGTTCACATGGCTTATTTGGGCACGTATTTCAGTCCGTAATTCGTGCCGTACTGCGCGAATTACGGGCTGAAATACGTCCCAGTCATTACGGTAATCCACAGTTCTCATAGAGGAACTATGGATTACGTCTCCTCTCCCCGCTCAGCGAATCCTCCGAGAGGGGAGACATGTCATTTACTAGCGGTGAATACGCGCCGCTAGTAAAGATAGTTTTATGGGCTGGCGAGGTTTCCGGCCCCCCGCTCCCGCCTCGCCCGCCCGGCGTAATTGCGGGGCGTAATTACGCCCCGCAATTAAGCCGTGTGAACATAGCCTAAATGTTGGGAGTTACATTGGGAACCTCCGTTGCTAGTTCCTTTGTGCATGACAGAAAAAATAGTACTGCAGACACAACGGACACCGCAGCAAAAACCCAACATACTAGTGCATCTCAAAAAATGAGAATATCACTGAAAAGATAATTGATATCAATAATTTCAGTCAAATAGAGAAACCCATATATTGTATAGACTCATTACAGTATGAACTATAAGGTTTAATATAATACATTTGTCAGCCCTATAACAAATAAAGAGTCCTGGATATTCCGCTCTTGGACCGCCGTCCTTTGGTAGAACGGTTAGCACTTTCACACTGGGCACTTGGACACCGGGTTTCTTTTGGTCTGGCCTCCACCAGCATTATTTCATTAGTACAGCACACGTTGTACAGAATAACAGGTAAACAAAACCCTGGCCGTCTGGCCACTCACTACACATGTTGCGTCCCTATCTACATAGGGTCTGGACCTAATGTCCAGTCAGACATAGTCCGTTTTACCAGTCTCCACTGGTTAGGCTTTCAGAGGTCAGCCACCTGCTGGCCCAAGCCTCTGGGTAAAAAGCCTCTTCCTCAGCTCTCCGTTGCTCCACTTCCAGGAAACGAACCACACCCCCTGTATACCTGAAGGCCCAAGCCTTTTATAGGAAAACCAAGCCCTATCCAAATCCTGGCCTGGACCATTGGGAGTAGACGCCCACCCGACACATTTTCTACTCCCAATAAGAGCCGACCCAGGAACGGCTGGAAAGCCACACTAATACTACCCCATTGCCAACCACTTAGTGAGGCTGACAATACATGCGGCTGGCTCTTATCCCACCAAGGCCAGGTATCCTTGGTGGCATGTAGTATATAGAACTCGTGTATAACTCCACCTAGTGGCAGAAACAGGCAACTACCCTCGTGTCCCTCTGCCACAATAGGGGCTAGATGCACATGATGAGAAACATTATTCTCCCATTATACATAGTACTGGTTTGACCACACATGGAATATTGTGGCAACAGTTTTGAGGCACCAGTGCACAGGAAAGACATTGTAGAGCTTGACACAGGTACTCAAAGGCGGGCTAACAAATATATAAAAGGAACTCTGGGGTGGACTACAGTAACTAGAAAGATTGGCAAGATTAGCGGTTATTTAGTTTAGAGGAATGAAGGCTTCGGGGGGGACATAATAATATGGTTTAAATTACATTCAAGGTCAATATAGAGATCTCTCTCAAGAACAATTTAGGCTAAGTTCACACAGCATAATTGCGAGGTGTAAGCACGCCCCGCACTTACTCTGGGACTTCGGGAGCTCGCACCGATCGGAGCATACTCCCGCGGGGTGGAGGGGCCGGAAGCCCGCCGGTCCCATAGACATTCATTACTAGCGGCGCTTATTCGCCGCTAGTAATTGACATGTCACTCATCTACCCGCGCCGTCGTTTGTGATGAGCAGGGTGAGGAGGCGTAATCCATAGTTCTCTATGAGAACCATAATGACTGGGGCGCATTTTGCTTGTACACTGTGAAATACGCGGCAAAATGCACCCCAATTTAACCCGTGTGAACATAGCTTTATACTCAGGACTGTATCCAGAACAAGGGGGTGTCCTCTACATCTTGAGGAAAGAAAGTTTCTACATAAACATAGAAAGGGATTTTTACTGTTTAAAGGCCATGTATCACACGGCTTAACTAGCGGGAGTATTTACGCCCGCATATTACGCCGTGTGGACGGGGGTGGACCGGGAGCTTGGGAACTGAGCAGGGGGCCGGCACACTTCGCGGCCCATAGACAGTCATTACAGCGGCGCGTATACGCGCTGGTAATTCACTTGTCACTTATCTCCCCGCCGGCGGTATTCGCCGGAGCGAGGGAGAGGGAGACGTAATCCATAGTTCTCTATGAGAACTGTGGCTTACGTAATGGACTGGGGCGTTTTCAGCCGTAATTTGCGCACTCCGACGCGTAATTACGGACCGAAATATGGCTCATTTTAAGCCGTGTGAACATGGCCTTAGAGTAGTGAGACTGTGGAACTCTCTGCCAGAGGAACGTGTCATGGTGATTTCACCAACAGAGGTCAAAAAGGGTCAGGATGCATTTCTAGATGTAAATTAAGTATAACAAGCTTATAGTGACCAGGATTCTGGAGAAGGGTCTGGATACATATCTAGGATTAATAATAGAACAAGTTATAGTGGACCAGGATTCTTGGAGGGAGAAGGTCTGGATTACTTTCTAGATGTAATAATTATAACAAGTTATAGTGATCCAGGATTTCTGGAGAAGGGTCTGGGATACATGTCTAGAAATGTAATAATATACCAAGTTATAGTGACCAGGATTCTGGAGAAGGGTCTAGGTACATTTCTTGATGTAATAATTAAAATTTATAGTTGGACCAGGATTCTGGAGAGAAGGGGTCTGGATACATTTTCTAGATGTAATAATTATAACAATTGTTTAGTGACCAGTGAAGGGTTCTGGATACATTTCTAGAATGTAATAATATAACAAGTTCTAGTGACCAGGTTCTGGGGAAGGGTCTGGATACATTTCTAGATGTAATAAGTATAAAAGTTATAGTGACCTAGGATTCTGGGGAAGGGTCTGGATAAATTTTCCTAGATGTAACTAGATATAAATAAGTTATAGTGAAAGGATTCTGGGGAAGGGTCTGGATACATTGTTAGAATGTAATTAATAAAACAAGTTATAGTTGACAGGATTCTGGAGAAAGGGTCTGGATACATTTCTAGATGTAATAATATAACAGGTTGTAGTGTTGTAGTGACCAGGATCTGAGAGGAAGGGTCTGGATTACATTTCTAGGTTGGTAAATAATAGAACAAGTGTCTAGTGACGGGATTCTGGAGAAGGGTTGGATAGTCTAGAATGTAATAATATAAACCAAGTTCTAGTGACCCAGGATTCTGGGGAAGGGTTGGATACATTTCATAGATGTAATAATATAACAAGTTATAGTGACCAGGATTCTGGGTAAGGGTCTGGATACATTTTAGATGTAATATTAGAACAGTTATAGTGACACAGGATTCCTGGGGAAGGGTTGGATACATTTCTCGATTGTAATAATTTACAGTTTATAGTATTATTGACCAGGATTATGGAGAAGGGTCTGGTTACATTTCTAGATGTAATAATATAACGATTGTAGTGACCAGGATTTTGGGAGAAGGGTCTGGATACATTTCTGATGTTAATAATAGAAAAGTTCTATTGACCCGGGATTCGGAGGAAGGGAGAGAAGCGTCTGTATACATTTCTAGAATGTAATATATAAACAAGTTCTAGTGACAGGATTCTGGGTGAAGTGTCTGGATACATTTCTAGATGTATAATATAACAAGTTATTAGTGACCAGGATTTCTGGGGAAGGGTCTGGATACATTTCTTAGATGTAATAATAAAAAGTTTATAGTGCCAGGATTCTGGGGATAAAGGTCTGGATACATTTCTAGATGTAATTATATAACTGGTGTATGGTTGACCAGGATTCCTGGAGAAGGGTCTGGATACATTTCATGATGTTAAAATATAACAAGTGTGTGCGTTTAACGGGCTTCTGGGATCGTTACTCCCGTTTTCATGGCAGAGAAGAGATGTATTCCAGGTGAAATAATAACACGGGCTTCTGTATTTTATTGGCAGCAAACAAGAAAGTACAACGTGCAAGGCTTGCACAAACAACATAACATACGCTGCCGTCGGGCTCTAGCTAACTGAGACCAGCTAATGACAGTCTGTAAGGTTTCCGGCTGGTTTTTCCAGCAGGTCTCCACCCACGCTCTTAAGGTAGCCAGGGGTTGTATACCAACTTTGTCGCTGACTGCGATTATGTATACTCCAGGTAAAATCCCGGAGGTGGACATCTATGGGGAGTGAGCACTCACAGCTGCTCTATGCTTCACTCCGAATCGAAGGCCCCGACCCAGGAAATGGCTGAAGCCATTTACTAACCTTAAATGTGTTAAACATATGCTCGACATCTGTACTGTTGACATCCATCTAATTTTAGCCTTTCATTACCCCAAGGCTCCTTACTTGGTGCATGTGTCGGGAATCGGAAAGGTGCACGCTAAGGACCCTGGCGGGATGATATTCGCTCATTGTACACCCTTCCTGCTGGTTTGCCACCTTACACATGTTATTGTGACAGGGATTCTGGAGAAGGGTCTTTTGACCGAGGGATTTATTCTGATTGCCATTATTAGATTGGAGTCGGGAAGGATTTTTTTTTCCTACCTATGGGGCTTTTTGTTCCTCTGATCAACACTTAAAGACGAAATAGGCTTGAACTGGATGGATGTTGTCCCAACACGCTCAACGCACATTTTTTTGGTAGTTTTGCGCCTGAAGGCGTCCTAACTGAGGGCGCATTACATATGTTATGCGCCTCGTCAGGCAAATGCGCCTACGGATAGGCGATCAGTTACATGGACTGCACAATGAAATGCTAGTGTGCTCCAGCTGGAGTGCGCAATGTGCATTTTTTAACTGCGATGTGCCTTTTTTCAGCGCAAGGCGCGCCTGTGTTTAGGCGCGTTAGGTATACCTGACGCCAGTATTTATTGAAAGAATTCAGACTTAAAAGGCACACTTTACATGATTAATGTGCCTAGGAATGGCATGGATACGCTACTTTTTGGACATGGTCACCCTATGTAACTATGTAACTATGTACTACTCATTGTAGTCAATAGGATCCATTGGACGCCATTGGTATCTGTTGGGAAATGGGTCTATTTGGACCAGGCCTGAAACATTCTGCTGCATTGTTTGCCATGATTTTTGATTTGAAACCAAAACTATAACAAAATCTCTTCCAGTGAATTCCTGTGCTGGAGCGGTATAAATGTCAGATAATAATGACCTCCCACCTCACCACCACCTCCTCCTGGAACCTCCTCTAAAACCTTGGTGGCTTTCCAACCAGATTTATTGCAAGTGCCAATTTTTTTTTTTTTTTTTTCATTTCCAAAACGACTGCCAATCGGGCCTGTATAAAGTTATCGTATGTCTCCGTTTCCCTCGCGATCCTCGTAACCTCTGCTCTGTCCGTACCATCTGGCAAATACCCGGCCCTGAAATGTCTAATCTGCAATAACCGTGGTAATATTCGTGTTTTTTTAATTTCCTTCAACGAGATTTCGGCTAATCTTTCTCCACTTTCTCTTAGATTTATGTCCTTTGAAGATTTAAGTGTATTAGTGTGAATAATCCAACGCCATTACCTTATATAAAACAGAATCTGCGACTTCCTCTCTGGTGAGCGTTTACAAAAGAGAGACAGACTGCTACTTTCTCATGTAATTCTCACGAGCGGCAGGTCATAAAACACGGGACGCAGAATGTCTCCACCTGCGAGCACAAAATATGAACTTCATGACTTGTAAAAGTATCAGTTTGGAGGCGTAAGGGAACATTTTTGTTTTTGGCATCGCTCCTTTTTGGGCTGTTTGCATTGAAGTTGACTGGAATGTCCAGTTCTCCGAGTCAGTGGTGTCAGCTCTGGTTACTTAACATATATTTTGCTTGCGTTTTAGTTGCTGTGGTGTGTCACTGCCGAGGCCAGATGTTACATTTCTATAAGAAGAAACCTTATGTATTTAACACACGTTTCTGCAATATGTTGGCGGTGTGGCTTTGTGATGCAACACTCCAGACACATATACACACGCTTGTCTTCCTCTGAGCGTAGACAACAAACGTTTCTGCTCACTCACATTAAACAAAGATGTTTAATGGGGATTTCAAATAAAAAATAAAAATGTGTTTCATGGGTGGTGAGGGGTCAGGGTGGTCTAAGAACCCCCAAAAAACAAATACTTACCTGGTTGTCCTCCAATGCTGCCACTCCTGAGCTCCCGTGATCTACTCTTCTCAACTTCCGGGTTCTCATCCCAACACTGAGAAGAGGCTCGGCTTCATTCACTTACCCCTCCGGTGTGTCGGAAATTGAGAGGAGTGGATTGCTAGGACCTTGGGAACATCAGATTCTTGGGGGACTCAATGGTATAGAATTTTTTATACTGGAAACCCACTTTGAAGTCACCCTAGTCATGCATACATTCACTGATTACATGATACATGCACCAATCAGTCATAATGTTAAAACAGGTGAAGTAAATAATATGGACTATCTGGTGACGATGCCGCTTGTTGAGGGTTGGGTATTTGAGGAGGGGAGAGAACAGTAAGTACATGAAGTGATTGTATTGGAAGCTGGAAAAATGGGCAGATTTAGGGGATCTGAGTGGATTGTGATGGCTAAACAATTGGGTTGGAGCATTTTCCAATCTTGAGGTCTTGGGGAGTGTTTTCAGTATGCAGTGGTTAGTACCTACCAAAAGTGCTCTGGGTAATGGCTGCACTAGCTAAGGGTAGTGCTGCCTGACTGTTAAGGGCCAGTAAAGCAAGGATATGGGGGCAAAAAAGGAATACCCCCCAGGTTGTGCTATGGTATAACGCCTACTCTCTGCCAATATTTAAAGGAGTTTTACCACAAAGACATTTCATTTCCTGTCTTCAGCTTTCAATGTGTTCAAAAGGGGGCATGTAAAATGTATTTGATCACGTGACCCATCAGGCTTGACATCGCCATACCTTTTCCCACAGTGTGCTCAGTCTAGTCAAACAAAGGTCTGTTTCTGTCACGTAAACTAAAATACAACAGCTATGAGTAGCTACAATGTAGCTGAGGCGTAAGCACTTCTGCCTTTCAGCATTGGCAGTCCTAGGCTAAAAAAATACCTGCAGAAACCAAATGTGTGGATCCTTTTTTCTCAATGCACATGCCTGATTGCGTTTTTTTTTATTATTTATTTATTTATTTGCACTGTTTGACTTATTACTAAGGAGTACAGAGGACGGGAGTAGAATGACAGCACCTGGGGTCGAACACTAGCTATGCAGTGAGTGTGTGTGATTGCTAAGCAGGGAAGAGACTGACAGTAGCTGCCTGAGATGAGAGGAGAGGTGATGTCTGAGCATGTGCGACAAGGACTGAGGAGCTCTCATCACTGGTTTTATTCCCTGGGACGTTGGAGCTGCACTCATATATGGTATCACTAAGGGAGCAGCTATTTAAAACAAAAAATGGTGCTGAATTTTTTAATAATGATGAAGGTGAAAATATTTTATATTTAAGTTTGCATAGCTGCACCACATTCAAGTTTTTACTGGTGGCTGTAAAACCTCTATGCAACCCTCCCTTCTCTTTCTCCTGGACCTCTGGAGAGGTAGTTTTTGTCTTTCTAACTCTCCCTCCCCTTTTTGTTTGTTTCTATCAGGTCATAAATGGATTGTCTGGAAGTCACAGCTGAAGGTGTCAAAAGAGGTTTGTTGCCCATGGGTGGTTCATGCTGAAGTCGCGTGCATTCTCCGCGACTTGACCCTTTGCATTGCAAACTACTGTAACAGACTGGGATAGTGGATCCCCTGGACCGCCGCAAGCGGTGGTAGAGGCCACACCAGGGAGCGGAGTCTAAGTGGGTCCCGGTTTTCACTAGTAGCCGCCGCCAAAGTGGATGGGACCCTTTTTTTTTTTGCTGCGGGGGTTCCATCGGTCGCTACCCTGTGATTGTGACCTGCTTGGGAGGCGGGCCGTGGCAAATGCTGGTACAGAAAATGGCGAGGCAAACTCGTAGTCAGGGTCGGGCCAGAAGGTCAGGGCAGGCAACGAAGGTTCGTGGTCGTTAGACGGGCGTAAACGGAACTGGTACACGGAAGAGACGAAACGGGTGACAAAGGTACGGGCACTATGGAATCGGTTAGGTCAAAGAAGAGGTGGAGCCATCATATAGGGTCAGTGGTCGGCAACACCAATTACCGGCGCGCTGGCCCTTTAAATTTAACAAAGCCGGCGCGCACGCCCTAGGGAGTGGGGACGCGCGCACTGGCCGGCAGACGGCTGTGACTGCTCAGCAGGGGAGCTTGCGGTCAGGTAAGTGAGAGCGCCCAAGGGAGCGGGTGCGTCCGCGGACCACGGGGCACCCCGCCGGGCGCAACGGGGACAGCAGCAGGGACACGAGTGCGCCCACAGCCCGGACCACAGCTGCGACGCTGCTCGTGAAAGTACCCCCCTCCCCTTTCGTCTCCCCCTCGCTCTGGCCTGACAGAAATATTCTACGCAACCTGGTCCAGGATGTGTTTTCCTCCGGCTCCTACGATCATTCCTCAGGCCGAATCCCGTTCAATCAAGAAGGAGATGACGTTTGCCCCTGATCGGTCTCAGAGAGGCCAGAGGATTGAGTGTTTACCTGTGAAGACATACGATGTGTCGGCCACGGGGCAGGAGTGACAAACCTCCAGGAATTCATGTTTCAAGATAATGGTTTAAGCATGGGAAACGTGAAGGAGTCGGTGGATCCGCTATAGAGGGGGGAACGTCGGAGCTGTAGGCCACAGGGTTTGATCTTCTTCAGGACACGAAAAGGATACCGAAGGTAGCGGGGGGACCCAGGCTTGTAAGACGGATGATTCAAGGCGGAGATATTTGTGAGGACAAAGCCAGACCTTAATCCCGGGAGAGGTGAACGAGGGGGGAAGGCCTCTGTACTTTTTCGCGCGTAGCTTTCATCTGGGTGGAGGCCTGATGCAGAGAACGCCGAGTGCTGTTCCAGACGGCTTCCAGGTCACGGACCAAGGTGTCCACGGCAGGGACATCAGAGACTGAAGACAGTGGGAGGGGTGGGCGGGGATGTAGTCTGCAGACTCCGAATCCAGTGATGTAGCGAATTGTGCCCAACGGTATCACGCCGACCAATCGTCTGCTGGGCCGACAACAAAGTGACGTAGATAATTTTC